>CM042186.1:5791343-5802566 GCA_023539305.1 Ilex asprella | reverse complement strand
ATATATATATATATATATATATATATATATATAAGCGTATTATTGTCATATATTAAGATGCATTACATTACTTTTTTTAAATATTCCATAAATATGCTTTTTACCTTTTTGACAAAATTAATTTATTGATTAAAAAAATTCGTTGTCAAACGATATTTTAGTTTCTGCAATAAGAAGCATAGTGGCAAAACTTGTTACAAGTAGGGGTGTTCACCTTACCATACATGTAGAAATTATGGTATTTTATTTTTTATTTAATATTTTGTAACAAAAAATTTTATTGACCTACTCTACCCAATCAAGGGTACTATTCTTACACGATTTCATCCAAAACAATCGGGTAGGAAATCAGGTGAACACATATTTTTAATTATTAATTTTTAGATCATATTCTGTATTTTTACACGATTTTTTGCAGAATACAAAAGATCTTTTGTTGGCCTACCCAATTTTTCCGGGTAGTCGATCAATAACGTTAAGTAGGGTAAGGTGAGATCAAAATTTACGAGTAATCAAAAATTTGAACACCTCTAATTCCAAGTGAGAAAAATCATAATTAAGAAACTAGGAGTCGGCCAAGTTTTTGTATAGGAATATTATTGACCTTCCTTGTGCAAAATCAAACCTTAAAAAATTTCCAAAAAATTACTTTAAAAAATATTACCAAAGCATAACTAAATTCTCCATTATATTTTTAATGCAACCTACGCCATTAAAACAAGTAATTGTTTCGTGTTGACATGGCTACGAAATGTGGTGAAGGGTTCAATTTTTATCGCATGAGATCTCTTTTAATACATTTATTCTTCAATTTCTTTACTGATAAATCACCTATCATGTATTTAAAAGATATCCCTATAGAGATAAATCTCGCACTCATTAATGATGGATAATTTATCAAAAAAAAAATGAAAGAAAAAATATGTTAAAAGGGATCTGAATCTAATTTTTATCACTTCCAATGATAAAAAAAAAAACCTTTAAAGATTGGCCATAGCACTTTGACTGAGGTTAACTCTATCAGCACACTTTTTTCTTTTGTTCCAATACTTAAAAAAAATCTCTCATGTCGAAATTTGGAATTGATTGAGTTTTTTTTCCATGTTATTGTCCTTCTTTACCCAACCCTCACATCACATTTCTTCATTTTCAAGATATAGAAGTATTAAACCACCGTTTTGTCTAAAAGTTTACACTCTCTCGCTGAAACACCCAAGTCTGTCAATAAATCAAATTTTGATTTGAATTTAAATTTGATCAGTTAGATATAGATTAATAATTTTTTATCGATAATCCAAATTTGAATTCGAATCTGATATATTATATTTCACGGATTCGGATTTAGATATACCTATATTCGATCTGATTATGAGCTGATCCGAGTTATTGATATATTTTTATATAAAAATTATAGAAATTAATTGATTATTTAAAAAAATTAGGTATAATTTGTTAAAATTTAGTTAATTAAGTAAATTGAATCGGATCGAATTTCAGATAGTTAACCGATTCGGATATAGACAATTAAAATAAATCCGTTGAATTATCGGATTGAGCTTTTAAAATTGAATTTGAATTCGAATCAATCAAAATCCGATATAAACTCAATCCGTTTACAGACAAAAATACACCCCATCTACCAATATCATTGAGTAAAATTAAAGAAAAATATAATAATGAGGATTAAATCCGATTGGTTGGACCCAAGAAACACAACTTTTCCTTTTCCATAGATTTATGCCATGTGAAACTCCTGATTTGTGCAAAAAGAAGTGGCCCCTTCAACAGTTCCCAGTCCATCATTGTTCAAACTTGTCTACCCTTCATTCCACTGGTTATGTATATTTTCTCCTTCGGATTTCCTTTTCCTCACATCATTCCTTTTCTACTCACACAAATTTTCCTCCCTCAGCTTCCTCTTCACCCCCTACTTTCCTTTCCTTTCCTTTCCTTATTTTCTTTTCTTCGACTTCAACAATGGCATGTGTGTGTAATGTTTGGTGTATAGTTTCCACAGTACTGTTGTTGTTTCTGAATTTGAAACCTTTGGTTTGTGGTGAACCACAAGTCCCATGTTACTCATTTTTGGAGACTCATCGGTGGATAATGGCAACAACAATGACCTTTTGACTCAGGCCAGAGCCAATTTTCCTCCCTATGGAATTGATTTTCCCGATGGTCCAACCGGCAGATTCACCAACCGCCGGAACATGGCCGACATATAAGTTTAAAATATTATACAAAAGTTTAAAATATTATAATTAAACTAAAAATACTCAAATTAAAGATAGAATATTAAATATTTTTAATTTTATAACCAAAACTTATGTTCTATTGTATCATTTATTGAAATAAAATTTAAAATAAAAATTTATTTTTTTAAAAAAAAAAATCGTAATCAGTATACAGTTATATTATCTATTGGAATAAAACTTAAAAATCAAACAAGGGGTCTAAGTCATTCATAATAGAACATGAATTTTACAATTAAAATTCATGTTCTATTATGTCATTTATTGAAATAAAATTAAAAATTAAAATCTAATTTTTTTAAAAAAAGTTATGGTTAGTATACAATTATAATATCTATTAATTAGAATAAAACTAAAAAATTAAACAAGAGGTCCAACTGTAATGGACATAATATCTTTTAGTTTAAACTACTAAATTAAATTTTAATAGACAATATAATTGTATACTAATTATGATTTTTTAAGAAAAAATTTATTTTTTATTTTTTATTTTTTATTTTATTTCGATAAATGATACAATAGAACATGAATTTTAATTGTAAATTTTAAAATATTTGATTGAAATATTTTTAGTCTCAGTATAATATTTTAAAGGTAGGTGAATGGCGAAATAATATATGTTTACAAATTTTAGGGTGTTTATGTATAATTTATTAATGGATATATTTATAGGAGGGGCCTAAGTGTTATGTCGTACAAACTTCAGGAGGTTTGTATGTGATATTTTAAAAATTAGGGGGTCTGAGTGATTAAGTAACAAACCTCAGAGGGGTCTGAGTGTAATTCTTCCTAAAAGAGTATAACTCTTGGTTACAAAACGACTTCGTTTTGGAGCCCTAAATCAAAACTCTTGTCTTCTTCTTCGACAAATGTATCAGTCTAGTCCCACTTTACCCCACCTGATCTCCTCTTTGCTCTACTTTGATTGTTATAAGTCTCTCTCTCTCTCTCTTTATCTATATATATTTTCTCTCTCTATCGCTCTGTAAATGTATATCCGAGACACAAACACACAAAGTGTTAGTCACACAAACACACACACGGTTAGTCACACAAACACACACAGTCCGTCACACAAAACACACTGGCATGGTTGATATACCCGAAGCTTGGTAACGTCCCGTGCCTTGCTCACGGAAGTCGCTGCAAACAACACAGAGATGATGGTAGGTTAATTAACTGGTAAGCTTTGAATACTTTGATTCAATGACTGCTATTGTCCACCTTAGGAATAATTGCACAAGCAAGAAAGGTATAAATGTGATTGAATATAAATAAGTGAGGAACTTAATATATACTTGTGTTCGATACTTGTCTTCCAAGTAATGCAACATTGCTAAGTGACACTACTGAGTGATTGGCATGATGTTTTGACAATTCTAGCGCATAAAGCCATAAGTTTTGACAATTTTGTAATTTATGTTCAATATTCTACTCAGGATGGGTATGATGTTTGTGTTTTGTAGCCAACATTCATTAAATCTAATGTACCTATTGCATCAAAAGATTGTCACAGAATGAATCTTTTTTTTTTTTTGAAAGATTAAAACATAACTGCATCAAAAGCTTGTCACAGGATCAATTGCATAAGCATATATTGTGAACGAGTGTCTTACTTTTTGCTCAATGTACCTAAGTGAGATTGAAACTTTATTCAATCCAGAGGAGCATAATAATGATGGTGTTGAACATGCTTAGGGGTTGACTGTCTTCTTACAAAAAGTTCGTCCCGTTGGACCAATAAGAAATGCATATGATGTTTCACAAAAAGAACACGATATGATTCAGTGGTTTGTCTTGCATAATAGTTCTGAGATAGACTCATACCTAGAGTATGTTGGTCATTATATATTTGAGAATGTCTTACATACCTCTATCATGTCTTACATTGTATTAATCACATATTTTGTACGCACGAAGCACAAAAACTTATTACAAATGCAAAATGAACACGATGTCACAATAAAGCATCAGCATGAATTTCCCAAGTAGTTCAAAAAACGAGTGAGACAAATTCTTAATGTAACATTAAGCGTACTTTAGTCTCTATTTTATTGTGTAAATCATGCATGCATTTTTTTCACTTGATGCACTTGTAGATCAATCAATTGCGATCTCAAGGGACACTTGAAATTAATGATGAATTATGGTCATTAGCAAATTGTCATGATGTTTCAGTGAAAATGTATTCGGGTTGCATATTCAACGGCATTCGATTCCACACTAAAGATTGAGACACTCGTCGTAAAACTCAAAATAGTGGAATTGTTGTTGAAAGGGATCATGAGAATGAATGTAACAATGGACTTATATGGTTATTTAAGTAAAGTATGAGAAATGAGTTATATCTTTGGGCATCGTGTTGTTTGTTTCAATGTGAATGATTCAATCTTAGTAGTGAGAAAACGATGAATGCTAATTCACATTTCACAAATATTGAAGTTAGAAGTCGATGATATAAAGATGATCCATTTGTCCTACCAAATCAAGTGCAACAAGTCTTCTATGTTAATGATAACAAGTATGGACCACATTGGTAAATCGTACAACGGGTCCAACATCGAGGCATATGGGATATACCAGAGCGACATGCAGTAGATGTTGGTGATGATGAACATTCTATTTCAAATGATGCATTCCAACAAGAAGAACCCACTGAGGATGTCCCTATTGTTCTTGAAAATCATGATACACACCCATTCTATAGGACCAAACTTGATCCCGTGCTTGTCCTGAACAGACAAGTAATGTCGTCTGAAAACATACAAGATAAAGATGACAATGATGATTTCATCTATGATGATGATGATGATGATGATAAGACACTACTAGAGTATAGTGATTCTGGAGGAGATATGGAATGTTATTCTCAGTCAGATGTTGATCTCAAAATATAAAGATAGTTTAATCAAATTTTCTTCGTAATGGTATGCTGTTTTATTTTGTTATAGTTGTTGTGTTTCTAAATGATTGTTTGCTTAATGACTCATGTATCATAATGCCTAGGAAACATAAATGGCTCTAGGTCGTCGACCGAAAGTCTTATTTATACCTGCAACTGTACGTGTGGAGGTTCAATTCCCATCACCAACATCGACCATCCGTAGTCGACATTTTGTAGCTAGTAGTACATGTATGATTTCATTTCCATTAGACACTTTTAAAATATTTTTTCTCTATTCATCTATTATATTTTGGTAATGTCAGGGTCGACCTCAAGGAAGGGGCGAGGTCCTACATAAGGAAAAGTTGTAGAGAAGATGGTGGAGGCAAATGGGAAGCTGCGTGTTGAGATCCCCAATGGTGTGAATGTCCCGGTTAGGAAAAATACACAACGTTGCATTAATGAGATGGGAGCCTTGGCTAGGGCTTTCGTCTCAATTACTGCGAACCTATGGAATGATTTGTCTGATGATATGTGTGCCCCTATCATTGCACATCTCCGGGTAATTATACTTATTTTATTATATTCGTTATTAATATCATATTTTTGTCCAAAATGATGTACTATTTTTTCATACAGACAAGGTTTGACATTGTCAGATACGATGAGTCAGAACGTGTTCGAGAAAACATTGAAGCTAAGTTTGCTCGTTTGTATAGTGATCATCGTTCTAATATGCAAAGTCACTATAAACAATTGATGAAGGCTGACCTGAATCGAAAAACTAAACCCTACAATTAAGTTAGTAAGGATGATTGAAATTATATAATCGAGCACGTATTCAAGGATCCAGAATTTCAGGTAAAAACTTGATATTTATATCACTAACTTATGTTAAATTTTTTATGTAGAAACAATCTAACATAAATTCTGCAAATTGTGTCAAGCTACCCTACAATCATGCTACGAGTTCCAAGTCCTTTCCATCTGCAATGCATGTTATGGTTAAGTGTTTTAACTTATACATTTTTTGTATGTTATCTTATTTAAAGTGTTGTAACTATACAATTTTTTTAAAACAGAAAGATCCCGAGACCCAGGAACCACTTCATTTTGTAGATTTCTTTCGTGAATCTCACTTTAGCAAGAAGTCGAAAAAATGGATATCACAAGAAGCTAAGTCTCAATATGTAAGTATAAAAATTTTCTTGATGTTACTGTATTTAAGATTTATAAGGTTGATGAGTTTTATTTTGTGAACAAGTTATCAATTTTTTTTAAAAAAAAATTTAGAACTAGATGAAGGAATTAAGAGATAAGTCCACAGAAGATGGTGAATCACATATGTCTGAGGAGGATATTGCATATACCGTCCTTGGCTGCAAGTCTGGCTATGAGAGAGGTTATGAGGTTGGACAAAAACCTTCTTCAGAAAAGACGTCTAAGACTATTGCAAACGAATAAGAGGTGATGAGTCTGAAGAAACAACTGCATGAAACTAAGGAAAAACTCCAGCAAATTGAGAAGTGGCAAGAAATGATGATGCAATAAAATAACAGAGGTGAGGTTAGCAGTGCAGCGTGGTGGAGGCATTGGGGAGCTGATCAATTCAACTTTATCTTGATAAGCAATTTTAACTATGGACTTATGTTTTTTTTTTGCTATTATCATATACTTAGTCAAATATTAATTTACTAACCTATAAACTCAAAATTTATATATTTTTGCTTTTACTTCTTATTTATAATGCGTTAATGCTTTTTTTGTGTTTGTCACAGATTGACGATAGATTGTAAAGAGCTCTTTTTGGATACCCAGACATCTTTTCTTTCAAATATTTGAGATATTTTGTTGTTGAGATTTTAGATGTTGAGATTTTGGATGTTTAAAATTTTGGATATTGTTAGGAGTTTTGGATATTGTTAAAAGTTTTGGATATTGTCTGATGCTATTGAAAATTGTTGGATGCTATTTTATATTTTGAGTAATGTATGAATATTTTAGTAATCGTGACGTGTTTTTATGGATTATCTATTGTCATGAGTGTATGATTGAAATTGGTAAGAATATTTTTGAGTTGTTATAGGTGTTTTTAAATTGTTATAGGGCCAAATGAGATTTAATCATGTTCATTTTTGGGCGACGAAAACAAGTCGTTACTAAAACATTGTTCATAATTTTTGGCGACATAAACAAGTCCTTGCAAAAATGTTGGTTGTTTTTTTCGGCAACAAATATATTTGTCACCAATAATTTGTGTGCATATTTTTAGCAACGAAATAGAGAAGGTAGCAGAAGTTTTCACATTTTACGATGAATATTATCATTGTTAAAGATTTTATGTGGTTAAAATAATTTATTTTTTGGCAAGAAACAAAACATTGACGACCAAATAAGAGAATGTTTAGCGACACGTGACAATCCTTTAATGATTGTTGGCTTGCCAATGACACATGCATTGATTGCGTTCATAATTTTGCCTTATATGTCTTAAAAAATTGGAATTATTGTTTTTACAGGAAAATTACCAGTAAGATTACTTTTCCGTACAAACATCCATTAAGTCCTATAGCATGTGATTAGGATAGTATAAAATATACAATAATAAATGAAAAAAAACTACCCTGTGATATCTGGGAGATGTGTAATTACTGTCCTAAAGCAGTAATGTCTCCCCACGTGAAAGTATTACAAGACATATGCAGCTCTAAGATTTAACCCAAATATGCTCACAGAAGTATTCCGTCAGGGGTCATGTCTGCTGGAAAATTGAGGTGAACCTGACTCAAATCGAAGTTGCCTATAAAATCATGATAGTAAAAAATACTATGCTATTATTTTAGAATATGGAGAAGAAGGAGGTCGTAAAAGAAATCAAATAAAATGATAAATTGATGAAACATATAGCAAATGAGGCAAAAGACTAATTGGTATATAGAGGCTTACAGAATATGGCTGATCCCAACCGACAACACCCTTGGGCAGCTTCTGATGGCTTCTTTATATAACTTTTTTTTTTCTTGTAACAGCTAGTCTATTAAAACTAAGATTAATAGCAAAATTGAATCAGCCATTCAAGTGACCAATTATAACGGTTGTAACCGAAATAAAATAATTAGGAAGTTTTAAAAACCTTAATTTATTCCA
This sequence comes from Ilex asprella, assembly GCA_023539305.1. Taxonomy (NCBI): domain Eukaryota; kingdom Viridiplantae; phylum Streptophyta; class Magnoliopsida; order Aquifoliales; family Aquifoliaceae; genus Ilex; species Ilex asprella. The sequence goes on along the minus strand of CM042186.1, from coordinate 5,794,283 downwards.
ACACTAGGGTCCTCTAAGTGCCACTGAGAGTATTCTTATCCTGAAGTTAAAAAATAATTAACTGCATTGGGATTAACAAATAATGCTCAGTAAGGAAATCTACACTTCTATGAATTGACAGATTTTGAAAATAGTTATAAGTGTGAAAAACAATTCTTTTCCAGAACCTTACCAAAGTTTTAGTGAGTCCATAATAGCATCAACAATTCATTATGAACCATATATTTTGCATGCTAGTGACCCAATCACACGTTAAACAAAACCATATATTGTTCTTATATCTTGAATCTTCCCTCAAATCTTTTTTTTAGTATAAAATTATAGTCTCCATTAACCAGCCACCCACACCAAGAATACGATTAAAAAATTAATAAAATAAAGGTCATGAGCCAATAGGGATCGAGCTATTAGAGAGATATGTATGATAAGATTAATTAACTCATTTATAATTTCAAGACTATTTAGATAAATATAGATGATGATGATAGACATAAGTGTGCATTCATTCATGCTCCATGGCTATAAATAGGATTTGAAGAGAGGCATATGTACACTATTCATTCAGTGAGTAAACAAAGATCATATATTTAGGTGGAGATGATAATGGAGAACAATAGGATCAGGGTTACTTTTGTAGTACTGGTGATGGCCATGCTTCGTGTGGCCACCTCTGATGCTAATGGGGTTACTAACCGCAGGACTCCTATTTCGAAAATAATGTTGGAAGCTGCACTCCTTGGATCGTGGAGTGCACTCCTGGGTGTTCTTACACTGGTTTGAAATACATGGATTTTTATTGCCAAGGGACGTGTTGCTAGCGCCAAGTGTAAGTGTGAGTCAACTAATGAGTGGCGAACAAATAACGATTGATGTTTTTATTGTGAAATAATGTCGATCGTGTATGTGGTGTGTTGCTATCAAGTGAAAGCTATGGATTTACCATGTCCTATTTTTATGTTTTGTTGTAATAATACCTGTTTGTGGGTAGTGTAAAAATAAATGCTTGAGTCAGTGTCTCAATATATATATTCAGGCACAAAAATACTCTTTAGCGAAAAAGACTTTTTGTTTTGTTTAAGGAGGTCCAAATTAATCAGCTGACATAACTGCACATTCATATGTAATGTGCCTTGAAAAAAGTCATAGATATGTATGACCACATAAAATAAGTCAAATGACTATGTATTTTTTGATATTAACTAGAAGGCTTTAAAAGACTTGAAATTTTCATTCCAAAGATATATGTGATCACAATTTTTTTCCCTACAAGTACCAACGCCATATACGTGTGAGAAAATTGGTAAAAATGATTAAATTATAGAAGTTATTAATGGTTTGACTTTTATTCAGTGGAACCATGGTAGTTTGTGATAGAGTTATATACTAAAATTTTAATTTTTGTAATGAAACTCAGTTTACTAATTAATAAAATTTCTTTATTTCTTATTTTAATAAGAATTTGTGTGGATAAAATATCTGCATTATATTAAATATATGATATGCATGTGTCTTTTATTATATATTGTAGATAATCTAGTGTGTACAGTTCGGCCTATAAACAAAATATCAAATTTTCAGATCCTTGTATAATATAAGTAAAGGTTCACAATCTTAGATGAAATTGAACACACCATCAGTAGGATTGTAGTGCAATCTTCTGACATAGTATGTCTTGGCTATAGGAGACTATCTGATGTCTCGGATTGTTACACTAGTATACTTTGTGTATTGAATATGATCATTATTGAGATTATTTTTTTACTGACTAAATAAGAAAATAAATATCTCATGATTATTATGATTGCTTAAACTCTTAATCATGAGATATTTAATTGACATGTGCATATAATAATTGTTAATATAATTCATAAACGAGTGAGATTCTTATTTGAGTCAACAAACTCAGTGAATTGAGAGATGACATTATTTTATGGTTAGAATTAATTATTAAAGGAAGCCACGTCCCAGTATTTAAAGGGGTTGATGATGTCCTCTTGAGGAAGCTCATAAGTTTTGTCAATGTCAAACGTAGCAGGTGGGTGTAATTATCCGACATGACAAATAAATTGAGTGGTAAGATCTTTAGGATAAAAAGAAGTCAATTAAATATAATTGTCAGTAATTTAATTAATAAACGAACATCTATAATTTTAAACGTGGAGAGATTATTAAACATATAATAATGAGGAACTCGAAATATAATTTTGAAATAAGGCCCAATAAATCAATAATAACTTTTTAGTGGATTAACTTATTATTAATGGACCATAGGATACTTGTTTTGGGTTTGACATAGGATTCCTAAGCCATTGGAACCGTGGCCCTTATTTCTCCTTAAAGTCTCTAATGTAGCCTATAAATAAATGCACTCTCCAGTTTCTCAAATATAACATTTACCTTCACGTTTAGAAAAGGTAGAGAGAGAGAGACAGAGCAAATGAGAGAATTCGGAGGATTGCAGCCCACATTGTATTCTGATTTTTGGCGTGGAAGGATATACGAGAATTATAGGGTTAATAAATGAGAATTTTTTTTTGTAATTAATTATATGCGCCAGTCAACGAATCTTGGGATTGCCGTTCCAACAATTTGAAATGATTCAAACTGAAGGTGCTCATGTTCAATTAATTAATTGTGGCTCCTAGTTAAGTACATACCCTGGTGAGGTGTAGTTTTGAGTTGTTGTAGCTTTACTGACTTTTTTTTTTTGTTTTCAAAAAAAAAAAAAACTGACTTCGAACAAACATATAATTTAAGCTTCTTTACCTCCTGCCTTTCATGCGTCAAAGAAAATGTATGGTGATTGGCGGACAAGGCTTTAATGATAAATCAACTTGGGTACTTGTTCTGATGTTAACATTAGATCAAGCTGAAATCTTACCTTCACCCAATTATAATTAGTAATTACTTACATTGCAGTTGTTCATTTATATATAGATA
>CM042186.1:5773802-5791243 GCA_023539305.1 Ilex asprella | reverse complement strand
AAAATGATCGAACAGAAAATGTATAATGGGACTTTGCTAAGGCAAAGGAAAAATTCCTTAGGATGAAATTCTAGGCAGAAGACCCGGGTAGGCTTGGGAAATACTAGAAACAATCTATTGCGAAGATAGGGAGGAGAAAAACCCTGGTAGACGTAAGGTCCTTGCCTAGGTGCACCCATCCTATCAGACTTAGGCCTAAGGATAGGCATCACGGTGCAAGTCAAATGGGTAAAGTGTATAGGTTAAAACAAGTAACCAGATATGGAGGCCCGATGTGTTTCACACATAAGAGGGATATTATTGGGTATTGCATGTATAAGAATCACACATTGGATAGAAAAATAAGTTAAAGTATCCTAATATATTGTTGATGGACTCACCACTTATAGGCTTAAGTTTTTAGGCGAGTATGAGTTTCAAACGTGTATATAGAGCCTTAGATCACTGGATTCCCTATTCTCCCAATGCAATATTAACGGAGAATTATGTCACATCAACCACAGACACAACCCATCAGAACGAAAGAGTAGGCAAAAGGATGAATCATATGACAGACACGGGAGACAAAAAATATCTCAAGTGGTAGAGTAGGAGGATAGTTGGAGGCACTTTATAGGCAGAAAATCTTTGGTACAGGAAAGGGGAAATGATCAAAATTATTCTAAGCATGAAGGCCCAAACCCTTCATTAAGGAATGAACCTCTTTACTAGGGGAAGGAGGAAAAATAAAAATTCTTAAAATCATGGAGGCTCAAACCCTTGATTGATGCAATACATCTTTGCTAGGGGAAGGGGACAATAATCAAAATTTTTATAAGTATGAAGCCTTGAGCCTTTTGTTGAGGTATGACCTCTTTACTAGGAGAAAGGGCGATAATAAAAATTTTCTAAGTGTGAATGCTCGAACCCTTCTCTGAGGTTGGGCCTCTTTCCTAGGGTAAAAGGGCAATGATGAAAATCTTGAAAAGTATGAAATCAAGACAACACCGATAGAAAGGGGTAATCCCATTGATTAATTCAAATAAAGATACATTAAAAGAACAAAAAACAAAAAGAAAGAAGAAAAAACTATAAGAACAAAGGTACTTAAGATGTGCTCAACGGTGGTGGCTAGCTTGGGAACGTTATTGCCTGAGGAAGGCAAAGTCACATTATACTTGGAAAAGAGTGCGGAGCTCAAAGGAATGCCAGTAGCAACTGAGGCATCATCATAACCGTTTTTGAAGAAAATTGCTTTAAGAGTGGGAATCGGATTTGCCAAAGCCTTCTCAACCTTGTCAAAACCCTCTTTATAAGACTTCTCCTCGACTACCTTAGGGGAGGCCTGAAAAGTTTTGAATTCTTGAAATTTCCTCTTGAACCTCCTTCTCAATGTGCTCGGCCCCCTTTAGCTTAGTACAGACCTACTCCCCCGGCTCAGTAAGTGTAGCCACTTTAGCTTGAGGCTAAGTAATGTCTTGACAAGTTTACATGATTCAACTTCGAGAGACTCACTATTCTTGACAATAGGAACATTTGAAAGTTGGGATTTCTTTAGCACCTTTTCCCTCCTCACTATGCAATCCCAAACCTCATGGATTTGCTAAAGACCCTAGCGATATACAAGTTTAATTAGCAGAACATAAGGCTAGAGACTTGGAAACTTCTCTATGGTAAGACAGGCTACCAATGCCATCATCTAGAGAGCACTTCAAATCAGCATTTCATCATCTAAACTTTCAAAAATTTTAAGGTTGGGCAGAAGAATTACTTCTCTGGCAACACCCACTACCACGACAAAAATAACTGACAATTGAATCCTTTGCAAGGCTTTCCTGACCACGGGTCATCGGCCTAGAGCGCCAAATTGGGACCTCATCAACCTTCTCAAGCTCCTCCTCAACATTAATAGATGACCTAACTTAGGTTTTCTGTTTGTTGGTCAATTGCTTCCTTTGAATTAAGTCAACAACGAAAACAACGTCATCAATAGGACCATATCTTCTTGCAATTTAGCTTAAACAGGGGACTAATTAGATCTAGTTTCTTTAGGGGTTATAAGTGGATTCGGCTTGGTTAATAATGGATTTATTTGAATAACTTTAATGGAAGGATCTATTGTCAATACAATCTAGGGGGCAGTTCTAGAATCGAAGCCTCCCCAATGGCTAGGTTTAGAACCAAATCAATAAATTTGGTAGGAACTCTTCCTCTTCCCATTTCTTTTTCCCTAAATATCCTTTTTTTATGTTCCAATTACCCAAAACAAACATGACATCATTCTCATTACCCTTTTTTAAATCAAGGATATGGATGACTAGGTAACAACCTATCCTCCTTATGTGAAATAATCACTCTTTTCAAAAGTGGGTTTTATTATGTAACAAAAAATAAATTTCCCAAAGGCCAAGGTTGGTTTCCAGAAGATTGTTCAAGATTGCCACCGCCTTAACTATTTTGAAGAAACTAAGGCAACACTGGATAGGACGGAGCTTAAGGTCAGACAGAACCCACATAATCAAAGAGTGAAAGGGTAACCTAACCCTACTTTCTGTAATGTCTCTGTTTGGGATAGGAATGGACTCCCTAGACCCTATCAAATGCTCATCTTCCTATACAACATTGATGTCGACATCATCAGCGATGGAATATTTAAACCTAAACTCATTTATCAGTTCTTTTTTCAATGAAGCCATGAAAGGAGATAAGAAAACATAGAAAAAGGAGAAGTGGCAAAGAACATTTACTGTTGTCTAAAGGTGTAGAGGATTGAAGATGGGAAAATGGTATAAATTGTGGAATGGAGAAGAAAACCCCTGCAAGTAAGGGGAAAAGGCGTAGGAAACAACACCTAAACCTTGAAGGACACAACATTTAATGAAATGATAGTTTTGACAAGAAAGAGAAGCCAATAACTCCCCTTGAACACTTTTTTGCTTGGATTAAGAAAAATCATTAAATGATGGAAATGATTGTAAACAAACAATATCCCCCAGTGATGCCAAGGGAAGACACGCTTTAGGGGAAAGTTAGGAGGCTATGAATAACTCTAATCATGATTTGACAACTGGATCAAGTCACATGACAATTAACACGTGTTGAAAAGAGTTGTTTGAAATGACAATATCATTCCAAAACAAACAAACAAAGACTCAACTAAGTAGATTGTAGGTTAGCAAAATAGATTTGGGGGTTCTGCTGAATAGATTGGATGAGACCCTACCACAACAAAAATCAATGGGAAGTGGCATGCCTGGTGGATCAACAATCTTGATCAGTGAAGAATGTGCATAGCAAAACCTAAGAAGTATGCATAGAAAGAGATACTATGAGACTAAAATTTGAATGAGAGTTTATCTTTATCTCATGGTGATGAAGGCCTATCCGAACAGAATAGTTATGCTATTCCTAGAAACCCTAGGCGGTTGATAGGATAAGATCTTACCATTGATTAAGGTGCAAATTGTGAGCACGTGACCTATAAAACCGACCTGTAAGATTGAAGGTCGAGTTTGACTACAAAATTGATTGAAGGGAACGTGGTTAGGTTTGGGGTTTGCCACCTTCTTCCTGCTAGGATTTTAAATCCGACTTGGTCAGGGATATGATCTTATAAATAATCGGATGAGCTTAAGTCTTGAAGTATGCACTTTTGTTTGTCCAATTTGTTTGCTTGATATCAGAACTTTACTAACTTAAGTAACAAAGTGCATGCAGCCAGTTAACCTTTGGTCCCTGACATTTTGTTCGTTTTGCCAGAATAGATGCACTTAGTCTATTCTTTTCGAAACCGATCACCCAGCTTCCATGTTATCATCAATAAAAGGTTGTATTTTCCTCGTACAAAAATCAAATAGTGAAGAAATTAGTGGCTCCTAGATTATATAATACATATTTGTTTGGCTAATTTAGGTGTGAATGTTAATATTACTAGCAATGTATAACATGTGTTATATGTCAACATATAAATAATATTTTGTTATAAAAAATTAAATTATATCTATAATTAAATTGAATAATAAATTATTAATTAATTTATTAATTCTTATTTTGATATTACTGAACCTAATCATTTATATATTCTACCTCTCTTTAAGTACCTAATTTGTCATTTTTTAAGGCATCTCTCCAACCCCTTTAGATATAATGAAGCTTCACTGTAACATTGTCATTCTTCAATATTTGCACAGCTAAATATGTTATATATTTATTACATTTTTGTCAATGAGATTGATTAAATTATAACACTATTGTTTGTATTATAATATTATGAGATTGTGACATATAATAATAAAAAAAAGATTTGTTTAGAGAGAGAAGGTCTGACTTCTCTCTAGAATTTTCCTTTCATGAGTTCATCGCCAAGCCATTTGAATATCCCACCAAAACCACTAGATCCAACATCCAACCAGCAACCTTCTTATGCCTCTTTATTCAAGCAACATCCCATCCAAACATCTACTGATTCAATTTTTCCAAAAATTGAAAAGCCAAATATGTTCTATGAAGGAGAGCCTGCCTTCTACTTTACAAATGAAGAGGTCAAGGAACCATGTATATCCCTTCAATAGGACTTGATTGGCAAGTGCTCATATGGTAGGCCTTCTTTGGGTGTCATTAAAGAGGTTATTAGATCTAAATGGAGATTAAAAGGTGATTTTGAGGTGGGGTCTATTGATCAAAGGCACATTCTGCTAATGTTTCAATCACAAGACGATTATCTAACAACCTGGTTGAAAGATGCCACTTTGATAGAGGATTACCTCTTTAGATTTTTTTACTGGTTTTCTGGATTTGTATCTGGTATTGAGCCAGCAGTTGTTCCTATGTAGATCTCAATGCCTGGTCTTCCTTCTGAATTTTTTCAAGAAGTCTTTTCTAGAGTTATTGGTAAAACCTATTGGAAAGGTGTTGGCTTTTGATGAAGCTACACTCACATTATCAAGGCCTAGAGTGGCCAGAGTTTGTGTGGAGGTTAATCTTCTAGCAACAAATCCTTTCAGAATCTAGATTGATATGGGAGATGAAGGTGCAAGGTGGCAGAAGATCATCTATGAGAGGATTAAGAAACTCTGTAAATTTTGTAGGAAAAAAGGCCCTGGAAAGGAATACTGTAGGAAAACGAAAGTAGCCATGGTGCTAGGGTCTTAGGAAGGGAAGAATCCTAAAGTTTTGGAAACTGTGACAAAAAATGGTTAGACAGAGAAAATGAAGGGGAAACAAATAGAGCAGAATATAATTTCTGGGAATGCCAATAAGGAGTGTTTGGAAGCAACAAACTAAACCTGCAGATCTTCCTCCAAAAAATACTAGCTCTGTTAGAGTGTTGGAAAGAGTTAATCACTCTGGTAAAGATGATATAGTGAAGCCAATTCCTACAAGTTTGTATATTAACAAAGAAGCAGAAATCAAGGACTATAATACGGTAGTGGATTCTCATGTTCATGAGGAAACACATGAGGAACTTCAATCAAAATCTATGCCACCTGAATCAGTGAATCCATTACCTAATAAAAAGACAATCCGACATCAAGTGATGATCATCATTTGAACAAACAGATACTTTATGATTCTTGTTAAGTTTAGAGGATTAACACAATCTTGGAGAGAAATAGAGAGAGGTAAAAACTTAACATGACTCTCATACATCACTTGTATTTATAGTTAACTCACAATAATAAGAATTACACATACTACCCTAACACTATTGACAATTTACATATACTACCCTAATACTCTTAACAATTCTAATTCTACTTTTTTAGTGGATCACCTATATGTCTGCCTTGAAGGTGCTGGTGTGTCATTAGATGATGAAAGAGGGCTTTGATGTGTCAAAGAGCCTTTTTAAGTCAGATGATGATCTTTCTGCAAGTCTAGATTGGGAGGACTCTGATTCCAACAGTTCAGATGCAGAAGTTGAGCCAGAATTGCATGTGAAGGCTAGTGATTTATTCACCACAGGTATGATAACCAAATCCAAGTCTGGTAAGCTTCTCTCCCCTCAGCATTTTAATGATTAATTTTATTTCTTGAAATGTGAGGGGTGCCAATCAGGAAGCTTCAAAGGTGAGGCTCAAAAAATTATTTAGAATTCATGATATTTGTTTGGTGTCTTTGTTGGAGCCAAAACTGAAGTCATCCAAAATGAAAAATCTCTGTAGAATTCTGGGTTTTTCTTCTTTCTTGGCCAATCCTTTAGCTGAGAAGTATATATGGATTACCTGGGATCATAGGTTGCAGGTAAAACTTATAGCTACTCATGAACAGGCATTAACTGTTGAAGCTACTTTCATGGGGTCATTGCCTTTTCTAGTTTCTTTTATATATGCAAAATGTGACCACCTCTTGAGAAGGCCACTATGATTTCATCTGGTATAATTATAATAAGTTAGTAATTGGTGATTTTAATACCATTGCCTCATCTTTAGAAAGGAAATGAGGTTCTATGCCCAGTCTTTCTATCATGAATGAATTTATCACTTTTATAAATTCTTCTGGATTGAAAGACTGCAGTTACTCTGGTTCTAATTGGTCAGGTAATTACTCATCAAATCCCATTGAGAATGTATTCCTTAAACTAAAGTGTTTAAAGCTCCATTTGAAGCAGTGGAACAAGGAGGTATTTGGAAATGTGTTTGATTACATTAAAAGTAAAGAGAAACAGTTGTTGTTTGCTGAAATTGAGGTTGAAGGGGAAATTCGGATACTACTACATAGGCTTTGTCAAGAGCAAAGAAGGATCTAGAGGTTACATTACAATGGAAGGAATGTATTGGAGGCAGAAAGCTAATATGCAGTGGGCCATTGATGGTGAAAGGAACACAAAACTCTATCATGCCATAGCTAAAGGGAAAGCAGTCAGGAATAGAATAAGAAGGATAAAAATTGCAGAAGGTTTGTGGTTAGAAAATGAGCAGGACATTGCAGAGTGTGCTTAACCTTTTTTTCTTCTGCACTACACAAATCTGAGACTCATCCTTTGGAAGAGGAACTGATTCAGGTCATTCCTAAGCTGGTTACTAAGGAAGATAATCATATGCTTACTTCACCTACATCACTGGAAGAATTGAAATGTACTATCTTTGCTATGTCAGTCCACAGTGCAACAGGAGCAATGGCTTTTCAGGTAAATTTTTCCAATTTGCATGGGAAATTATTAAGCATTACCTATTACTAGCTGCAAAAAAATTTCTTCAAGGGGAGTGGTTCCCAAATCAATGAATACTAATTTAGTGTCTCTTATCCCCAAGTAAGAGAATCCTGTTAACTTCTCTGATTTTAAGCCTATAAGCTTTTGTACTTTTTTGTATAAAGTCTTTACAAAACTTTGACTACTAGGCTGGGTGTTGTGCTACCTCAACTGATTTCATCTGACAACTTGGGTTTGTTAAGGAGAGAAGAATTGGGGACAACATTGCTCTTGCCCAGCTGATGGTTTGTGATTTAGATAGGAAAGTTGAGGGAGGGAATATTATTCTACAGCTTGACATGATGAAAGCTTTTGACAGGATGGAATGAGATTTCATCAAGCATGTCTTGCATAGTTTTGGGTTTTCTGAGGCATTTGTGTCTATTATTTCTAATTGCCTTAATAATCAAAACATTACTTTGTCTATCAACGGAGTCAGACATGGCATCTTCCCCAGCTCAAGGGGTTCAAGGCAAGGTGACCCTATGTCTCCTCTCTTATTTATTCTTGCTGAAGAAGTTTTAAGTAGGGGACTTAGATACAATTTTGAGAAGGGCTTTATTAAGGCTTATCATACAGGGAGAGGAACTATAATTCTTAGTCATCTTTTTGCAGATGACGCATTGGTCTTTATGAGAGGTAATAAAAGGTCTATGAAGAATTTGCTGAAATTTATAGACAGAGATATGAGAACTCTTCTGCTCAGAAATTGAATAAGCATAAGAGTTCAATGTACTGCTCATCAAAGATATCGGTTGCATAGAGACATATGCTGAATCATGCTACTCAAATCCCAATTAAGCATACGCCTTTTACATACCTAGGTTGTCCAATTATCAAAGGGAGAGTAAAGATGAACTACTTTGAGGATTTATTGGGAAAGTTCTGGTCTAAATTAGAGAGGTGGTATGCTACGCTCCTATCAAATATGGATAGTGTTATCCTTGTCAAGTCTGTCCTGAATTCAATACTAGTTCACTTACGTGCAACCCTGAATCTTCCAAAGGGATCATAGCTAAGTTAAATTTTGCTATGTCCTATTTTCTTTGGTCTAATAATCCTGAGCTAAAAAAGAGACATTTATGCTCTTGGTCGTCTATTACTATGCCATATGAGGAGGGTGGATTAGAGATTCGAAAATTTGAAGATGTTCAAGCCTCCGTTAGAATGAAGCAAGTCTGGTCTTTGTTGAACTACTCTTCTATGTGGTCTAATTATTTCTCAGCTGAGTATTTCAAGGGAAAACATTTACTAACATGCAACAGACCAGTTAATTCCAAGTGTTTTATGGTCTTGGCTCCATGGTTTGAATTGGTGATAAATAATTCAAAGCTATTAGTAGGTAATGGCTTATCAGTGGATTTTTGGAGAGAGAATTAGTTAGGCACAGGTCCTTTACTGCTCAAGAATTCTGTCCCTCCATCAGTCTCCCCAAATCTAGCTAACTTGCTAGTTAATGGTCAATGGCTGCTTGATGGCTTTTCTCTGGATGCTCCCTTGCTAGAGGAGGTGTACAGTGCTGCTATTTCTCTTTCTCCTCAAACTGACAAGTTAATATGGCAGCCTACTTCTAGGGGGAATTTCTCAATAAAGACAGCTTGGGAGCTTATCAGAAGTCGAGGAATTCCTAATAGTACTGCTTCAAGTATTTGGAAACAATGTTCCCCACCAAATGCACATCTTATGGGTTAGAAAATTATGAAAATGCACTCCCTTTGGATTCAAAATTCAAGTCTCTGGATTTTTCTCTTGCTAGTAGGTGTCCTATGTGCTTTAGTGCTGAGGAGACTGCAGCTCATCTTTTTGTTAATTGCAAATATGTTGCAGTCATTTGGAGCAATGTTTCAACTTCATTGGGCATTGAAATATTTGACTCTGAAGAGCCTCTTACCAGATTTCAAATATTAGTCAGAGTTTCTCCTTGTCATATTCTCATTAGAGGGATTTCCTTAATCATCTACTGGCAACTGTGGAAAGAGAGGTGCAGACGTGTTTTTGAAGGTTTGCCCAAACATTCTTCCTCTATTTTCCTAACCATTGTGCAGATTTGGAAAATGTAGGCGCATTTTCCCACCAGAAGGAATTCTGAAATTAAATATCGATGGGAGCTCAAAAGGAAACCCAGGCCTTTCACCAGAAGAAATCATTCTGGTCAAATTCTTCTAGGTGTATCTTAGTTTTATGGTTTTGGTTCTAACATGGAAGCAGAAACGAGGGCCCTTCTGGATGGCTTATGTCTTCTTCTAGATTACAGCTTGGATGTTTTTCCTATCCTCATTGAATCTAATTATCAGATTCTTATGGATGTGGTCAATCACACTTTTGAACCTCCATTGAGATGCAAGACTCTTCTCAACAAGATTTCAGCTATCCTAGGGAGATTTGATTTCCGAATACAGCATACATACAGGGAAGGAAATTATGTGACTGACTCCTTTGCTTATGGATAGAGTCTCAACTACATATTCTTCTTCAAACACTATTAATTCCATTCGCAAGAGGATCTCTATCAAGCGAATTTGAGCTCATCCTTATCCTCTAAACTCCTTCATCTTCCCCAGTTGCTGGTTTTTAATTTTTAATCCTTTCATTGGCAGCTCAGACAGGCAATGATGGAGCTTTTTTAAGGCATTAGGACTTTTCATAGTTTCTATTGCTTTGGATAATCTGTAAATGCATGCATTTTGAATTCTTTATTTTATGTTTATGTTGTAACTAGATGCATTAGATGGTAAGGTACATACATCCACCCTTTCTAAGTGTAATTATTTTTTCCCAAATGAATAAAATTATGCCCTTGTACCATTGAGGTTAAACTAAAAAAAAGTATAACATGTAACAATAATAATAACAGAATACGGATTGGATTTTACATCTTCATATAAATTTTCACATAGATATAGAACATTATATGTAAATGTAGTAATAAAAATGTCCAACAAAATAACTTTAAACTCAAATAAGTATAGAAAATAAAATTTGAATTAAAGTAAATATCTAGGTATAATTGACTTTATAATAATAATTAAGGACAAAATAAAAAATCAAAAGTTTTTCACAAATTTTGGAATTTATAAGTGGTAAAGATAATATGTATATTTTTATTTGGTTCATAGTTAAAAGGACGCAAAAAACTGTGAATTTATGACTTAGTATTAGTAGGGTAATCATTTTGGGTAAGGAGTTATCAATTCCGTACACTAGAAGTCGATCTAACCCACATTTGGTATGTGTTATAAGTTCCTTCGAGGTCATCCAATAAAATTGGAATGATACAGAGAAAATTAGCATGGTTCGCAAAGATGACACACACAAATCGATAAATGGTTCAAATTTTTTGGTATGTGTTACAAAAACCTATGAATCTATATCCTCTTCAAGATCAAAAACATAAAGGACAATTGATGTAACTAGTGTACTTAGCGCTAATCCATTTCAATTATTTATATATCTATATACATAAAATTAAAAAAATTATTCAATGAAGTATAAAGTGAACAAGAACTGTGCAAAAAGAATTTTAGACGTACCTCTGTTTCTTGTATTGATTAGAAGAGCAGAGAAGAAAGAGTTGTAGACTTGTAGAGAAAGAAACGTTGGCAGTCAAAAGCAGAAAGTAGCAACAATAAGGAGAGAAGTAATTCGCCGTAGATTGACAATTTGGAGAGAATGATGTATATATAGCTGAGTACTATGCATGGCTTAAGAAAGAAAAGAGCATGTTTATACCTCAAGAAAACTTAATTCTCCAAGCAAGGTAGAGTGAGAATGGAGTCAATACTATGCCATAGGAAAGAAAAAGGAATGCTTACCCCAGGCAAGGTAGAGTGAGAATGGAGGCAATACTATGCCATAGGAAAGAAAAAGGAATGCTTACCCCGCCAGGTAACTAGATTCCCTAAGCAGCAAAAGAGGAATAGTGCAACAAATGCAATGCTTTAAGGAAAAGAGGAATCAACTACTATAATTTATGGAAAATTTTCGTCACACTCCTTTTAATTTATTATATTTTTAAGGACATTTCCTCTATTATAAAAAAATCATTAACAACTCTTCTAATTTATATTTAATCATTATTGACACCCATTACCATTAAACCACCATTTCTAACTTAAAAAAAACTAACATACCAAAAATGGCACTACATAAACTCCAAACAATCTTTGTACATAAAATTCGATTAAAATTCGAGCAGAATAAAATTTATTTTTCTACATATTGAAATTCAAGTTGATTAAAAAAAAATTTTCTACATATTAAAATTTGAGTCAATTAAAATTCGAATCGAGCTGATTAAATTTTATTTTTTTTACGTATTAAAATTAATACCGTATATCCTTCCACGCCAAAAATTCGAATGCAATATGGGTTACAATCCTCCGAATTCTCTCATTTGCTCTCTCTCTCTCTATCTCTCTCTCTACCTTTTCTAAACGTGAAGGAAAACGTTATATTTGAGAGAACCGGGGTGTACATTTATCTATAGGCTACATTAGAGATCTTAAGGAAAAATTAAGACCAGGTTTCCAATGGCTTAGGAATCCTATGTCCAACCACGAACAAGCATCCTATGGTCCATTAATAATAAGTTAATCCACTAAAAACTTATTATTGATTTCCTAAGCCTTATTTCAAAATTATATTTCAAGCTCCTCATTATTATAAATGTCCGTTAATTAATTAAATTACTGACAATTATATTTAATTGACTTCTTGTTCTCCTTAAGATCTTATCTTACCACTCAATTTATTTGTCATGTCGGATAATTACATCCACCGGCAAGGTTTGACATGGACAAAACTTATGAGCTTCCTCAACACGACATCATCAACCCCTTTAAATACCGGGACGTGGCTTCTTTTAACAATTAATTCTCACCATACAAATAATGTCATCTCCCAATTCACTGAGTTTGTTGACTCAAATATGAATCTAACTCTTTTATGAATTAAATTGACAATTATTATACGCACATGTCAATTAAATATCTCATGATTAAGAGTTTAAACAATCATAATAACCGTGAGGTATTTATTTTCTAATTTAGTCATTAAAAAAATAACCTCAATAATGATCTTGTCCAATACACAAAATATACTAGTGCAAAAATTTGAAATATCAGATAGTCTCCTCTAACCAAGACAGACTATGTCAAAAAATTGCACTACAATTCTACTAATGGTGTGTTCAATTCCATCTAAGACGGTGAACCATTACTTATATTATAAAAAGATCTGATAATCTGATTTTTTATGTTTAGGCTGAACTCTACACACCAAATTGTCTATAATATAAAATAAAAGACACATGCATATCATATATTTAATATAATGTAAATATATTACCCACACAGATTCTTATTGACATAGGAAATAAGAAAATTTTATTAATTAGTAAACTGAGTTTCATAACAAAAAATAAGTTTTTAGTATATAACTATATCACAAACTACCACGGTTCCACTTAATAAAAGCATACCACTACTAAATTTTATAATTTAATCACTTTTACCAATTTTCTGACACTTATATGGCATTGGTACATGTATTTCATGCATGGACTTTCTATGAAAAACAATTGTGATCACATATATCTTTGGAATGAAAATTTCAAGGCCTTTAAAGCCTTCTAGTTAATATCAAAACAATACATAGTCATTTGACTTATTTTATGTGGTCATACATATCTATGACTTTTTTTATGGCACAATACATATGAATGTGTAGTTATGTCAGTTGATTAATTTGGACCTCCTTAAACAAAAAAAAGGTCCTCTTCTCTAAAGAGTATTTTTGTGCCTCAATAAATATATTGAGACACTAACTCGAGCATCTATTTTTATACTACCCACAAACATGTATTATTACAGCAAAACATAAAAACAGGACATGGATAAATCCATCGCTTTCCCTTGATAGCAACACACCACATACACGATCGACATTATTTCACAATAAAAGCATCAATTGTTATTTGTTCGCCACTCATTAGTCGACTCGCACTTACACTTGGCGCTAGCAACACGTCCCTTGGCAATAAAAACCCATATTGTATTTCAAACCAATGTAAAAACACCCAAGAGTGCACTCCACGATCCAAGGAGCGCAAAGTTTGCCGCTTCAAGCATTATTTATGAGATAGGAGTCCGACGGTTAGTAACCCTAATGGCATCAGAGGTGGTTGTTGTTTGTGGTATTTCAAATATAGTAAAATCACTTATTGAAATTTCTGATTTGAAACATGCAATTTATAATAAAACAGTAAGAGTCAAGTTTGAAACAATTACAGAAGAAGTAACAAAACAGTTACAACAGTTTTACCGAAACAGTTACACGTAACTGTTTGTCAAACCAATATAAATACTAACTTGGTTGAAGAACAAGAACTGTTATTGAACTTTATATAGATCAAGGCTAATGTTTGACACTATGTCCTTAAGGCAGATTTCGCCCCCACACACGGTGCTTATGGAAAATCAAGTGTCTGCCTCCCAGGATACAATGATCTTTACACGAGTAGAAGTAGCACTTCAATTTACTCGCCCAGCGAACCAGAAATTGTGTTATGTACTCACCAAATGAAGACTGTCTTAATGCTGAAATACAATGCACTTTATGTCTGGCTTAACTCTGAATATGAACTGATGAATGAATGAATGCAAAATGGTAATGAGTCTGGGTATTTATAGGCACTTTGGTGACTTTTGGGACAGCCACCATACTAAAAGACACAACTCATAAGATAAATACAACAACCAGTAGACACCACTTGTGTGATTGTTTTGTATGAACATACACAACTCAATTTTCGGACTGGAGGGAAGAAAAAAACCGAACCAATGTGATCTAATGGATATTGAAAATTAAATTTCGGTTTAGAAATTCTCGCCCAATTAATTAAATAAATTTTATCCAAAAAGATAGGGTTTGGTCTAACCCACATCCACACCCGTCCCCAAGCCCGGCAAGAAGGCATGTTGGCGTGTACGCGTGTGGTCGAACCGAAGGCATGTAAGCGTTCGCTTTGCTCATAAAATTGTAGTACCCTTTGGGGCCCAATCCCATTGAGCAAATTTGGTCTATATATGACCATGTAGAATTTTTTCCTCAACCAATGTGGGTTTGGTGTCAAATCCCTCATTTCACAACCTCTATTTTCACATTTCAAGATGGTCACTTTGGAGCCTATTTTTTCATTCATTTCTTACTCGATTTGAGCAAGTGAATATACTACATTATTCTCCTCGCGGAGTAGAATATGAACCTACAAAAATTTACTTGAAACAACTAAAGGGTCCCACTTTAATTTAGGCTCAAAGTCGACTAAAAGATTAGTTTTTACACTTAAAAAATTATTTTGGTCCAACAACCCCCCCACATGAATGAGAAAATTGGTTGTCAGTATGCAAATGATAATGCTGACACACTATGGAGAGTACATCTTTGAAAAGATCGTGCATTGAGATAGGTAGTTTTTAGCCTTGAACATTCCCTGGTGAAAGCCCATCAGACTTACCGGCTAAATAGTGAACGTGATGTCTTGAACTATTCAGATGATTAATAAATCAGATTGAATAGACTTTACACAGTCTCTTTCCTAACACAATTGGTTCTCATGATTATGTTCATTTTGGCCCTGAACAACTCCTGATTTTCACGAGTGCTTTAGAGAATTCAGCTTTCATAAATTCTCACAGAAGTAACCCCTTCACACCCATATAGGTGACTCCTATTAGGAATATCCTGTAATATCTCACTTAAAATTTCCAAGGTATAAGAGTTATTAAAAGCATAGTTTACCCCCAATAAACTCTGCAGGCAGCACTAGGTTAGGAATGTTGGAGAGATTATCTTTTTAGTGCTTCTTTTGAATCACGCATAATTCGGTTGTCCCTGTGAACCTAAATCTTGGGATCTCAAGTCAACTAGGTTGGGTTGCCATTAAGGTGACTTTTATGTCATAGGCTTTAGCCCCATTCCCCTCGATGTGCAATTTACTTGCTCTCTCGTCAAACCTTTAGTAAGTGGGTCCGCTAGATTATCCTTTAATTTAATATAATCAATAGAAATAATTCCATTTGAGAGCAATTGTCTAATGCTATTATGTCTACGACGTATATGTCTTGACTTATCATTATACATGTCACTTTGTGCCCTACCAATTGCAGATTGGCTATCACAATGTATACAAATTGCTAGCACAGTCTTAGGTCATATTGGAATATCTTCTAGAAATTAGCGAAGCCACTCAGCTTCCTGTCCTATTTTATCTAAAGCAATAAATTCAGATTTCATTGTGGATCTAGCAATACACGTTTGCTTAGAGGATTTCCAATATAAAACTGCACCACCAAGTGTAAAAACATAACCACTTGTAGATTATGTATTATTCATATCAGATATCCAGTTTGCATCACTATACCCTTCAAGTACAACTGGATATCTTGTATAATGCAATCCAAAATTTAGGGTATATCTTAGATATCTAAAAACCCTGATAATTACCTTCCAATGGTCTTCTCTCGGATTACTCGTATATCTACTCAATTTACTAACTGAGTAAGTTATATCTGGTCTAGTGCAGTTCATGACATACATTAGACTACCAATAATATGAGAGTATTTCAATTATGATATGCTTTGACCAACATTTTTAGGCAAATGAAGATTTATATCAACTGGTGTTCTTGCAATATTGCTTTCATCTTTGTCGAACTTCTCAACTATTTTCTCAATATAATATGATTGAAATAATATAAGTCCACCAGATGTTCTAGAAATTTTAATTCCTAGAATAACATCTACAACATCCAAATCTTTCATGTCAAACTTACTGGACTATATTTTCTTGGTAGCTGTAATAATATTATTATTATTACTTAAAATAAACATATCATCCACATATAGGCAAACAATGACATATCCATTATTTGTTTTTTTGACATAGACACATTTGTCACATTCATTAATTGTGAAATTATTTGACATAATTACCTTGTCGAATTTTGCATGTCATTGTTTTGGTGCTTGCTTTAAATCATAAAGTGATTTAATAAGTCTATACTCTTTCTTCTCTTGTCCCGAAGAAACGAACCCTTCGGATTGGTCCATATAAATTTTCTAATTTAAGTCACCATTTAGGAAAGTTGTTTTCACATCCATTTTGTGTATCTCAAGATTATACAATGCTGCAATAGCTATGAGCATACGAATAGATATTATTATTGTGACAGGAGAATATGTATCAAAGTAATCAAGGTCTTTTTTTGGTTTGTAACCTGTAACTACAAGTGTAGCCTTGTACTTATCAATTGATCCATCAGTTTTCATTTTCCTCTTGTAAACCCATTTACACCCGAATGGTTTACTCCCTGGAGGAAGATCTACCAACTCTCAGGTGTGATTTTGCATGATAGATTCAATTTCACTGTTTACAGCTTCTTTCCACATAGGTGCTTCAGGACTGAACATCGCTTCATTGAAGCTTTGAGGCTCATTTTCTAACAAATATGTTAGAAAATATGGACCATAGAACTTGGAAATTTTTGTCCTCTTACTGCGTCTAAGTGCCTCTTCATTTTTTCCATCTATAGACTCATGGTCTATATTATTAGTCGCGGTATCGTAAGTTCTTTTAAGAGAACTCTCATCACATGCATCTTTACTAGGAAAGACATTTTCAAAGAATGATGTATTTCTTGATTCAATGATTGTATTGACATGTATAACAGGAATAGCAGATTTATGCACGAGAAAACGATATGCACTGTTATTTATTGCGTAACTAGGGGTGTCCATGGGTCGGGCCGAGTCGGGCCTAGATAGTGTAGGCCCAAGCCCTTATCCAAGTAGGTTATCGGCCGGGCCAGACTTCGGGTAGGGGTAGGCTACCCACAACCCAACCCGTGAGCCTATTGAGCGGGCCTGTGGACAGGTTTGTTGGATGGGCCTACTTGCGGACTTTTTTATATACATCTTTATTTAAAAATAGTGAATAGTTTTGTAACTTAATAGTTGTATAAATTATATTTTTGAATCAAAAGTAAAGTCAAAATGGATAAAAATAAAATAATGAACTACATCCAATAGAATGAATAAATCACAACTAGGTTGATACCTACTAACTTATCTGTTATTTGCATTACACTACCATTTAAAACTAATGTGCTTAATACATGGAAAATAAAATAATACATTATTTATACTATCTAAATTTTTAAAACTTCAAATTTCGATATTGGGAGACTTATTTCAAATTTTCAAATTTAAT
>CM042186.1:5761795-5773702 GCA_023539305.1 Ilex asprella | reverse complement strand
GGGGCAAACCAAAGCCCTCTTTTTAAGGATATTGGGCTTGGGTTGGGGCGGGCCAACTATCAGACCTATCGGACTTTGGGCCTATTTTTTCTGGGCCAGCTAACGGGACCCGTGGGTAACTCGACTCATGGACACCCCTATGCATAACCAATAAATATACAATCAATAGTTTTAGGTCATATTTTAATCCTTTTGGGAAAAGAAACCATCACCTTAGTCAAACATCCCCACGCTTTTAAATATTTGTAGGAAAGACTTCATCCTTTCCATAATTCTTAAGGGGTTTTGTCTAACCTCTTGTGTGATAATTTATTTAAAATATAGTTTGTTGAAAGCAAAGCTTCCTTCCACAAGTTTTGAGGTTATCTCGAACTAATCAACATGACATTCATCATCTCTTTCAATTTTTTATTTTTACGTTCAACAATCCCATTTTGCTGAGATGCATAAGGCGCAGAAGTTTGGTGAATAATACCATGTTCTTGACAGAACCTATCAAAAGGTATGTCATATTCACCACCTCGATCACTTCTTATTGCCTTAATCTTTTTGCCAAGTTGATTCTCAACCTCATTCTTCTAATGCATAAATTTTTCCAATGCTTCATCTTTACTGCTTAGCAAATATACATCGCAATATCTTGTGCAATCATCAATAAATGTAACAAAGTACTTCTTTCCACCTATGTATCAATATGATTAACTCTAGAGTTTTAGTACTTCTCTCAATATTATGAAATGATGTTTTAGTCAATTTTGATTCAACACATACCTCACATTTATGATTTGCATAAATATTGAATTTAAGCAACAATTCTAAATTCATTAATTTACACAAAGTATCAAAATTAACATATCCTAATCTACCATGCCATACATTGGAAGACTCAAGCATATAAGCACAAGATGTGTTCTTATTATTAAAATCAGATACAATTATCATTACATTCATCTTAAAGAGCTCATCGCTCATATATCTCTTGCTTACATAAATTCTACTCTTGATGAGTACAAATTTGTCGGACTAAAAAATCAACCTAAAACCCTTCTTACTCAACAATGATCCAAACACAAGAATCTTTCGAATTTCTGGAACATGCAACACATCATTGAGAGTAAGTTCTTTTTCGGAAGTCATCTTCAATATAATCTTTCTTTTGCCTTCAACTTTTAATGTAGAAGAATTTTTCATGAATAGTTGTTCTCCATCATTAATTGTTTCATATGAAGAGAACATTTTATCCGAACATATGTGTCTAGTGGTCCCGATGTCCACCCACCATTCTTTGGCATTTCCCACCAAGTTCACTTCGGATATTACAACAGAAAAACTCATGTTATAAACATTTTCAGAAAGTTTTTCTACCACGATTATATTGGCCTAGACAGGCTTCCTCTTATGGTTCTCTTGTGCTTTACGATTTTGACAATTCTTTGCACGATGTCCCAGTTTATTGCGTACAAAGCAATTGCCTTTGAACTTTTTGGAATCACCATTCTTGGCCCCTAGTTGGCCAACATACTTCTTTTTCTTATTGGTTTTATGTCCCTCTTCAATCACATATGTCTTTGACTCCATGGAATGATTACCAACTTTTTTTTCTGAAATTCTATTGTCCTCCTCAATCCTCAATCCCACGATCAAGTCTTCAAGTTTCATTTCTTTGCATTTGTGCTTCAAATAATTTTTGAAGTCCTTCCAATTTGGTGGTAATTTCTCAATAATTGCAACCACTTGAAAAGATTCACTAAGCACCATCCATTTGGCATGAATCTCATGTAAGATCACTTGAAGATTTTGAACTTGACTTATAATAGTTTTGAAATCCACCATTTTGTAATCAAGGAATCTGCCACATGAATTTATTCATTCCGGCATCCTTCATCTTGTATTTTTTATCCAAGGATTCCCACAGCTCTCTAGCCATCTTGATTGGACTATACACATTATATAATGTGTTATCCAATCCATTGAGGATATAGTTTTTGCACAGAAAATCAGAATGCTTCCATGCACCTACCGCAACAACAACTTGGCAATCGGTCTTATTTTCACTACAAACAGGAGTATCCTCACGAAAAGAAATTTGCAAGATTCAACGTAGTGAGATAGAACAACATTTTCTGTTGCCATCTCTTGAAATCGTTCTCATTCAACTTTTTGGGTTTCTTCCAATGAGACACATGAGTAGGTACAAAAATTGGCACCACAGACACAATATGATTTGTAGTAGTAAGAACATTATTATCATTTGCAGCCATTTCTGATAAAAAAAATTACAAAATATTCAAAATTAGGAAAACACTAACACTTTTCAAACACGTTACAAAAACAGAGACAATCTGTTACTGTTTAGAGTCACTATTTTTTGTCACTATTTGAAGCTATTGTTTTAACATTACCGTATGGTATCACTGTTTGATGTAACTGTTTTAAATCATACACATAAACAGAACATGCAATTTTTCACAAAATTTTCCAAGTTTCTTCAAAATATCACAGATTGTAAAAACAAGTTTTAACAATTTACAAGATTTTAGAACAGTTTAAAAAATTAAAACATATATCAGAAACACAACAAGTAATTATACAAATCCCAAAATCTGTCTTAAGATTGTTATTTGTGGTATTTCAAATATTGTAAAATTACTTATTGAAATTTCTGATTTGAAACATGCAATGTATAACAAAATAGTAACAGTCAAGTTCAAAACAGTTACACATAAAAATTGAAACAGTTACAGAAAAAGTAACGAAGCAGTAACAACAGTCTTACCGAAACAGTTACACGTAACTGTTTGTCAAACCAATATAAAATACTAACTCGGTTGAAGAACATGAACTGTTATTGAACTTTATGTAGATCAAGGCTAGTATTTGACACTATGTCCTTAAGACATATTTCGCCCCCACACACGGTGCTTATGGAATATCAAGTGTCTGCCTCCCAAGATACCACAATCTTTACACGAGTAGAAGTAGCACTTCAATCTACTCGTCCAACGAACTAGAAATTGTGTTGTGTACTCTCCAAATGCAGACTACCTTAATGCTGAAATGCAATGCATTTATGTCTGGCTTAACTCTGAATATGAACCGATGAATGAATGAATGCAAAATGGTAATGAGTCTGGGTATTTATAGGCACTTTGGTGACTTTTCGAACAGCCACCATATTAAAAAACACAACCCAGAAGAAAAATGCAATATCCAATAGACACCACTTATGTAACTGTTCTATATGAACATACACAACTCAATTTTCAGACTGGAGGGAAGCAAAAATTAAAACCACCAGTGTGATCCAATAGATACCAAAAATTAAATTTTGGTTCAAAAATTCTCGCCTAATTAATTAAATAAATTTTCTCCAAAAAGATAAGGCTCGGTCTAACACACACCAGTCCCCGAGCCCGGCCGGCTGGTTCATGACGTGGCGAGGCGGGGGGGCGCGCGTGTGTGGTCGAACTGAAGGCATAGAATTTTTTCCTCAACCAATGTGGGATTGGTGTCAAATCCCACATTGCACAACCTCTATTTTCACATTTCAAGAGGGTCACTTTGGAGCCTATTTTCTCATTCATTTCTTACTCGATTTGAGCAAGTGAATATACTACAATATTCTCCTCACGGAGTAGAATATGAATGCACAAAAGTATACTTGAAACAAATAAGGGGTCTCACTTTAATTTAGGCTCAAAGTCAACCAAAAATTCAGTTTTTACACTTAAAAAAACTGTTTTGGTCCAACAATGGCCACAAGAAGCATGGCCACCACCAGTACTACAAAAGTAACCCTGATCCTATTGTTCTCCACCTAACTATATGATCTGTTGTTTACGCACTAAATGAATGGTGACCATATGCCTTTCCTGAAATCCTATTTATAGACATGGAGCATGAATATATATATATTTATATATATATACTTGTTATTACCCATGCCTGAAGGCATTCTTAATACAAAACATTTGTCAAGCAAATGGGGCATCCAAGAATGTCTTAAATAAAAGAAATGTAAGGATTGAAATGAAAAAATTATATCACATTAACACAATTCAAAAATCTTTATGAACTTAAATTAACACCATTACAAAATTATCCAATCATATATTTATTCATGGCGGCTCTTCTTTCCAATGAGTGTTCATTTTTTCAACCTCTTACTAAATCTAGTGAATAGGTTTTCTAGTTCACATTGAACTATAAATCAAATTTCCAAAAAGTAGAAAAAATATCCAATTGAACAACATTGTCCAGCGAATCTGCTTGTAGCTGCAAGGACAATTGATTTAAATTATTTATAGCCATGGAGCATGAATATAAATAAATATATATATATATATAATGGTTGGATCCCTACTAATGCATGACCTTTATTTTATTAGTTTCTTAATCGTATCTTGGCGTGTTTGGCTGGTTAACAGAGACTATAGTTTTATACTAAAGAAAAGATTTGAGGGAAGATATAAGAACGATATATGGTTTTGTTTAGCTAGTAATTGGGTTAACTAGTGTGAAAATTATATGTTTCATAATAAATTTTTGATGCTATTATGGACCCACTAAAACTTTGGTAAGGTTCTGGAAAAGAATTGTTTTTTACACTTATAACCTTTTTCAAACTCTGTCAATTCGTAGAAGTGTAGATTTTCCTACCGAGCATTATTTGTTAATCCCACTGCAGTTAATTATTTTTTAACTTCAGGATATGAATACTCTCAGAGTGGCACTTAGAGGACTCTAGTGTTGGAATATATTAAAGTTTTTAAAACTTTCTAATTATTTTATTTCAGTTATTACCGTTATAATTGGTCATTTCAATAGCAAATTCAATGTTGCTATTAATCTTAGCTTTAATGGACTAGTTGTTACAAGAAAAAAAAAACTATATAAAGAAGCCATTAGAAGCTGTCCAAGGGAGTTGTCAGTTGGGATTAGTCATATTCTCTAAGCCTCTATCCCAATTACTCATTTGCCTCCGTTGTTATATGTTCAATCAATTTATCCTTTTATTTAATTTCTTTTATGACCTCCTCCTTCTCAATATTCTAAAATAATAGCATAGTATTTTTTATTATCATGATTTTATGGGCAATTTTGATTCGAGTCAGGTTCACCCAAATCTTCTAGTGGGCGTGACCCCTAAGAAGGTGTTGTTGTGAATAAATTTGAGTTAAATCTTAGAGTTGCATATATCCGTTAATACTACCATTAAACGTGACTCACATGTATTGATGACAAAACAGAAAAGTTCCAACTTTGAGTTTCAATGGGCTTTTCTTCTATGTCGGTTCCATGTCCAGACTTGAGGGTATTTTCTTTTGGTATTGTGTATGAACAGAGTTCTTTAGGGTTAGGTTCAACGTGCTTAGAGGGGTGATTTGTGAGTGGTTGAGGAGACGAGATCAATTTCATTACCTATTGTACTGGCTATTTTTCTGTTATTGGGACCTCCAATCTGCTTTTGCCACATACCCCCATTTATGTTGTTGTCTCACTTAAAAGTGTTCAAATTTTTGATTACTCATAAATTCCGATCCTACCTTACCCGACTCTATTGATCGGCTACTCAAACGAATCGGATAAACCAACAAAAGATTTTTGATATTCTGCAAAAAACCAGATAAAAATGCAGAATACCTGCAAAATTTTTGTATTCTTACTCTACCCTATATATATACTAGTAAATGCCCATGCCTAAAGACACTATATTACTCATTAAAAAAATGTAAATATTTGTCCATAAATAAAGGTAATGTATAATACAATTTCAACAATACAACGATCAAATTGACCTATATTTAAAAAAACACAACCTAAATCATATATAAAATTTACCACCACACTACATTATGACTTTAATACAATCATTTACCAACAACCACACTATAATATAATAGCAACAAACAAATCAGGAGCCCTTGTTCCTTTTCAAGCATTAATGATCCAAACAATGTAGGTTGATGAACAAAAGAAATAGTATCATTTCCCTTTAAATGGATTGAAAAATATTGCACAAATCCCTTGCACTAAGCTAATAAGAGTACTTTTTCCGCAGGGGCTAATGAAAGGCCCCATTTCAGTCACTAACAAAGGAAATACTTGCAAATCCACAAATGTAAACAAAATTTGACACTTAAGAATTCATTCAAACAATCATAGCTAAATATTATACCCAAAACTTAGCAATACATTCTACCACACTCCGTGAAAGAACTATAAGTTACTATAAATGAGCTATTTTTCACCAAACAAACAAAATATTTGGCTACCCTTTCTTATGAAAACTTGAATGGTAGAACACCCAATTGCTTTACACACTCATCAAAAATCAGTGGAATCAACAAATCCTGCAAGGAAAAACCAATGATAGGTGTAGAAATGGGATATAAATCAAATAAAAATTGAAAATCAAAGATAAAAAGCAAGAAATTTGCCATGCTTTTTAGCCAATGCAAATTTCATGATTTACAATCTACAGGCACCGCCACTCTTGTAGCCACCACAAATTTCCTTGACGTATCTCTTTTTTGGGTAGGAGTCGATATTACACCAATTAAAAATCATGAATATGAATAATAAAATTTTGTTAACCAAACACCCAAAGCTCAAAAAATCTATATAATAAAGTAGAGCTGAGTTTGAATTTTGAAGACAAAGAGAGGTCCAGATCGTTTTGAGACAAAACATAAACACATCTAACGGACAATGTAATCCCAACATAAAAGACGGTTCAGATCATCTCAAAAATTTTGATCCAACGATCTACAGTGAGTACTGAATTTTTTTCCCACCTAATAACATCTCCTTTTTAAATTTTGATTACCTAATCCTAATTAATGTTTGAATTTTTTTTTTCCGTTCAAAAATTTGAGTAAGTCTTTCATCTCATATACAACTCTAGTCTCCTATTGCTCATGTACCTCTCTCTCACTCTCACTCATATGATGTCTCTCTCCCTCCCTCAGCCTCTTGGGTGTGACCTGCTATGGACAAAAAAATAGCCACAATCTCTCTCTGCCTTCGTCTCTCTGCTCCTCTCTCTCCCTGTGTCCATCGCCTTCCATCAACCAAACCCAATCCAATCAAACTCTAGGACCCTTACCTTCAATAGCCCCCATCAATACATGACCATCAGAAAATCCCTAGCCAATTAATCCCCAACCTCCACCACAGCCACAACACTACTACTGCCACTTTCCCTATGTTGGGTTAAGATGAAATATGATCAGATCTTGCTTTGTGGGTTATGGATTTTGGACTATGGTGGGAAGTTGGAGCTCCTGCGTTGTTGAAGAAGAAGACGTTAGAGATTCGACAAGTACTCAGGTCACAATTCCTCTCGGTATGCACTAATTCAGTTTGTTAATTTACTTTCTGTATCGAAGCTTTGTGCTATTGTTTCAAAATCTGTGTTTTTTGTTTGTTTGGAATTCTGGATGTTTTTTTTTTTGATTTGGCATTTTTTGAAAGTAGAGAAATGAAAAATGGAATGCTACCAACTGCCACCATCGACAAGGTATATCCCCTATCCATCTGCCCCTTCTCTTTGCTCTTTCCCCTCCCACATCAACTCCATAACCCCGATCCCCTCCTCAACCACAATATGCTATTAAAGTTTGTCTGTTCATTAGCATTTCTTGAAGTCGTGAAATTCACTTATTTTAGAAGCTAAGAGAAGAATCGAGGGCGCGGTCGACTTGGTTAGGGAATGGGTACACCGGGGGCTTGGAGTTGAGAACCACCCCTTCCTATACGGACACACACCACCTGTTTGATATAAATCTTCACTTATATTAAATTCATTTTTTTGTATTGTAGGCTTTATTGGTTATGTCGTTGATATTGATATTGGTGTTATCATTGCTTCAGAGTGGTACGGGTGTTTTTGAAGTAGTAGTGATAGCATTTGGATGGCTTATAAGCTTACGAATAGAGGTGATAGCTTTTGTAGGGGTATGTCGTTGTATCTCAATACTTTGGAAAACTTCTTTGACTAAAATTATGGAAGCAGGTACACATCTACGAATTTTCTTGATTGATTATTTCTGTAGTCTATATAGTCGAACTCATGAGTAGCTATTTTATTGAGATGAGGAATGGATTTAATCTGACTATTTTATTGAGATAGCCCCCTCTCTTGCTATCTAGTTTTTTAACCTTCCTTTTTACCCAATAGTTGGTGACTGAGTAGATATTTTATTGAGATGAGGAATGGATTTAATCTGCTAATATGTATTAGACATAAAAAACAAATTACCCAAGGACGAGAATTTTGAACAGTGTTTGTTACAATTACTTAGTCACGGTCCTCATTTGAACAATGTTTTTATTTCGATTAAACTAGAGAGAGAAACTTAGAAAGTGTCTGCTAAAAATGAATCCTTTAGCATGTGGTGAAATGGGTTTTCTTAATTTTTCAATGTTGTTGCAGCCACTCGCAATACGGTTCAATTTGTTTTCAACAATACCATTGAATTCCATCTTCTCTGATGTAATTTGTTCCCAGAAAGATCCTTTCGTTGCTAGCAGTGTTTTGCTTATATTTCAACTCATGGGCAAACCATATACAAATGGAGAAGTAATTTTGATTGATCACAAAGCTGCGATAAGCAGCACAACCAAGGATTTCGCAATGGCCTGAGTTGATTTCATTGCTCGAGTTCCTGATATATTTGTAATGGCTTTAACTTCAATTATTTCAGTTTAATCATGTTAATTTCTATTACAATCAATCGACATCCAATGTGTATGCATAGGTTCAACATTTTCAAAGTTATACTCCGCTTTCCAATCATTTTTTTTCCAGAGTTTAAAAGTTGTAGGTTATTTGTTCTTAGCAATTTGTGGGACTGAGTGTGACTATCTATTTGATATATTCGACATCGGCACAATAGTTGTATTATAAGGCATCGATGATTGGAGTGGTGATTAGGGAAAATAAAATCGAATTGGGAAAGAAGGGAATTGGACTGTGAATGACCGGAGAACATGGCTAGTGGATCTCTTGGAAGATTAAATTATTTGGTATTCTTAAGAGGCGTGCATTGGTCTTTTTGGCATAAGACTGGTCATAGATGGGTTTGTGATAGTGGTTGCTAAGATAGAATGTGGTCAACTCGAATTGTTACTTGGATGCGGTGTACGCAAACAAAAGATGGGGTGGTGGAAATGTGGATGCGAGTTTAATGGCAAGTTTAGAAGGATTAATAATGGTGGAATATTGGAGAGAGAAATTTGGGGAAGTATTTCAAAATTCAAAAGTTTTCCACATTATAAAACAGTAGTAATGATTAGCGAAATTAGGAGATCAGTGGCGAGATTGATGGCTGAGTCTATGAGGATTTTTTCTAGAAGAGTTAACTTTTTTATATTATTTGCTACTCTTTACTTATGGAAATCAACTGTTATGTGTGCTTTATTTTAGGTGAAACATGAAGAAAGTGGTAGATTCCAAGGGATGCGTATCGTCATAGTGTCCGGTTAGCTTCAAAGGAGGGATTAAACGCATCCTAAGTTTTGTGGTGAAGATCTATTTGGTTTTGGCAACTGTTAAGGACATCTCATGGTAGGTCAATGGGGTGTGGTGATAGAGGCTTTTCAGGGATAAAATTATAAAAGTCTATCTTCAATGCTACAGAAATCTCAATACTATGTACAAAAATTAAAGTAGATTGTTTTATTTGTTTTTTTAAAAAATATATATATATTGATTGGCGATGGTCAAAATTTTGTGTTATGGATCGGCTTCATGTATGTACAAATAATAGTAATTTTTTTTTTTGAATTATACAGTGTCTTCAAGCACGGGCAATTGCTAATATATGAATATGCTTGGTTAATCAAGCATCAAAATCTTAAAAAATATGAATAATAAACAACAAAGGCTCATAAAAAAAATACAATGTGACCATTGTTATATAACATTGACAATATAGGGAACTTACACATCAAGAAGTAAGAGATACCCGATATGCAGCAAGATTATTATCCAATCCAATATGTGCCCCAGCAAAATGATCCATTAGAATGCGGGTAGAATTTGTATGCAAAGCACGATTGCACGACATAAAAAACCTCAAACCCACTCTTTTTTTTATGTTCAAAGCCACTCATTTGAAACCTTTTAAAAAAAATAATGTGTACTCAGTATAACGACTACCCAGTAACGAATTCAATTGAAAAGTCAATTGTTACCTAAGATAACTTACAAATTAAATACCAAACCAACAACACCCAGTATGGACAGATTTTTTGCCTAAAGGCACAAACTTGATCCACCAATGTAATCATCAAATTACTCACCCAAAAAATTTGAAATCAACTCATCACAACAAACACACATTCCCAAAATTGAAGTAACCAATAGAATAGAACCAATAAAATGAAAAATTAAATTTTTGATAGCATACACACACGTACAAAACAAAAACAAACAAATAATAAGAACGAATAATCGACGAAGCCTTTATCACTTAAACAACTAATGGTAGTTGTCATTAGTGTTTGTTGTGTATGTGTGTTATGGGTGTTAAAAGATTCTGTATTTTCTTTGAAGCAAACCAGTAAACAATTGGGAAGCATGTGTGCAGTTGGGCATTAACAACAAATCAACTCATGTATAAAAGTGAGCAAAAGATTAGATACCCATTTGTTTACGTGGAAGTTGCAAAAAGCAAACATGAAATTCAATTTTAATTCTAATTAGAGTGGAAGGTTGGATTTGTAAACTCACCCAAGAAAGATCATTTAGGGAGATTACTAAAATGATAGACTAAGAAAATGAAAGTTAAAACCTTCATACCAATGGCAACTGCGATTATGCCAATTAACATAATTGGTGAGCAATTCATAACAAATAATAAAATAGCAAATCAGTCCACGTCTGGGACTTGTTTGAATACAACAAAATGAATAAAGAAATTCATATCCTCAAAAAAACATACCCAACTGTGTGTAATATTGGATGTAAATAGCTCTATGAGACATTTTTTCGAACATGCGAGAGGCGCCAAAAACTCTATCAAAATCAATTCACAAACCACCAAATATTAGAAAACATAGATTCCACTAAATCCACATTCTCAACACCAAGAAATCAAATCCATTCATGAGACTTCTAATAAAATTCAGACTTCAACACACCCTCATCACTGAATCTCAATTGTACATAAATGCATCGGTACTAACCAAAATGTTTGTTGTTCTATGCAAATCATGTGTCCTACACAAATGGTACCACTTTTCTGTTATAGTTAAGACACAAAAAAAAAACAGAAGTCAATTAACAAAAAATACAAATACCTAGTCGAAAAAATCTATTTTAGGTCAAAATTAGAATACCCAGTTGGGAAAATTTATAAATTAATCCAAACCAAACACAACATACAAACACCAAATATCTTGGGAAAGGATCAAAATGGGTTTTTGGGAGGCGAGTTAATGGTTGGGGTTTTTGGGAGGGAAGGCTTCTGGGTTGGACAGTGAGAAATAAAATCGAAGAAGAAGAGGAACATAGATATAGAGAGAGTGAGCAAAACCTGGTGTGTTCGCTATGAAGATGATTGGTGGTGAACATGGCTGGCGGTGGACTAGCGATGGCGATGGCGATGGCGATGGCTAGCGGTGGCGATGGTAGGGAGAAGTTATGAGCGAGAGTGTGTGAGAGGCAGACGTATAATTATGGTGAGATATATTTCGGGTGGGAGTGATGGAGAAATGAAGAGGATATGGAGAGGTGGAGATTAGTCTTCAGAAGGATAACTCTTTAGAGTCCTGAAATGATAGGCCCGTGGAAATTATTTGGCAAAAAAATAAAATTCAGTAATCACTGTAACCCGTTAGATCTAAATTTTTGAGATGATCTGAATCATCTTTTATGTTGGGATTACGTTATCCGTTGGA
>CM042186.1:5722397-5755149 GCA_023539305.1 Ilex asprella | reverse complement strand
TAACATGATCTTTGTTTAGATCACTAGAATATGATGAAAGTCAACTTCAATGATCTAACATAAACTTTGTTGGTTTGATGATACATTAACAATGTGACACCCTGAATTTTCGGGCGACACTTAATCACTAATTAAACTGCAAATTACCTTTGATATCACTAATACCACGCTGTGACACTCATAAATCCGAGAGTCCTTTCTAAACGAAATCCGGATAGAATCTCCTTTGTACAGGGAATTTCACCTAACACACAACTTGTGCTTATAATACTACTATGACCATACTAAGGTCCAACATCAATATCTAAGTATTTTATACCTTGAATATCAACTCATAACCATAATCATACAACATGCATTCAGTCCCAAAAGAATATATGTCCATAAAGTTCCAATTACATGCCATTAAAACGAAATAATATACAAGGTTTATTTTACAAAATATAAAAGGCTTAATGAAACTGGACTAAACAACTAAAAATGAAAGCCACATTACGGCTTCGTCCTCAAAATGGGCCCAAGTGAGGGCTGTCAACTGAAGCACGTCCTGTACTCGAAATATATCCCCATAAAAAGGGTGAGCCAATGTTCAATTGGGTATCTCCTGTGGAGATCACCTCTCAACACATATGCATATGAAATGTCATGCAATCATAAACCTTTCCAAGCATTCAATTCACATATATAATCATGAACAATGATAGTAATCCATGTCATACCATAAAGTGTAAACTCAAGCATGCAATGCCAACACTGAGCCCCATCCAAGGCTCCCACAACACATGCAATGTCATGTGTATAAATCTGGACATTTCAAACCCCTACAATTGATGTTAAATATTCAATGACCATTTAATTAACTCCGTGTCTTTTTGGGGCGGCGATTTATGGTCTTTCACCAATGGGACACCACACTGTCAATGGATCTTCAGGACATCCCACTTGTGGCTCCGTTTTCACTGTCATGCTTTTATGGGCTCGTTACACCAACACAAAGTTGTAGCCAACATAGCTCGGTCTTGCACCCAAGGGGGAAATCTAACCCTTCTTGTTATACCCCGACATGTTCATTTATGCAATTCTAATGCGACTCAGGCAGACCTAAATCTAACCTTCCTGAGGCCACTTGTCAACTCACCTAAGTAGTGATTTACTCAAACTCATGCACACATACTCACACTCATGTCAATGCCTACAAATATAGTCAACCCGTATATATGCAAATGTAATGTGCAATTGCAACTCCAAATCATCATAATGTTAATCATATCATGAAGCATATAGTGACATTTCAAAAACATCACCAAACATGCTATATATGATCATTATTCAAACAACGTACTTGCATTTACCTAATATTTATCCAAACACTTAGTGGACATAAAATGTAAACACATAGCATACCCAAATAATCTATTTCATCAAACCAAATATCTTCCTACAAGTTATGTATCTCCTATTGATAGGTTCACATTTTCACAATCAAAGCCAATTCAAGCAAAATAAGGGTTCAACACATCCTTATATTCAACTGTAACCCACTAGTTACACTAGTCAAGAGTTAAAACATGTGATACCCACACCTATAGCCCTACCCATTTCATATCCAAGCCTTAGGTTGAAAGTAAACCTAGATAGAAAGAAATCCTACCTCTTATAGCGTGAGCAACATAGGAAGGCTCCTTAGAATGCCCAAACGAAGCTCTCCCAAGCCTTAGATCACAACCCCTCTTTTCTGAAATTTGGGGGAATGGGTTGTAGTTGGCATAGACGTGTAGCCCTCGTCAAGAAGAACAACTTTAGTTTTTGCGCTATCTCGATCCAACATGCAGATTTTCGTAGATCAAACGAAGAAATTAAGAAGAAGAAGAAGTAGTAGTGGATGGCCTTTTCTCTCTCTACCGAAAATATGAAGAAAAATGTGTGGTGGTAGACTTTGAATATATTTGGCCCTTAGGCGCCACACGTCACTTTTTCATTGGTCTAATTTTGTCTCAACCAATCATTTCTTGTCATGTGTCATGTTTGATATACTTTTATGAGATTTCCTTTAAATTATATTATGAGTTCCAGGATTAAAATCTGATCGCAGAATTTTAATTGTGCCATACCCGATCGCATCACAATATTAAAAAATCCAACTGTCTCGAAATTCAATAAAAATTGACTGGCTAACTCAATTTTGTGAGATGAATCCAATGGTGAGGCCCGTTTTGTCATTCAAGTTATATAAAAATTTGAGTTTTTAACCCGTACTTAATGATCTAATTACCATTTTACCCGTTTTACATCCTCCCTTCTTAAGGGAATTTTGTCCCCAAAATTACACAACACATACACAGCGACCTAACACATGCAACATGTAATGTAAATGCACATTTACCACGCTATAAATTTTAAATTGTACCTCCATCCTCAAATATGAACGGATAGGTAATCCGAATCGTGTCCTTGTGCTCCCATGTCGCCTCCTCGATATCCTAGTGTTGCCACAACACCTTCACTAGCCTCTCATATATCATTCATCACTCAAAATCTTATCAAACATTACCACTAGAAAAGATACTCACATTCGGCTCTCAAAAATCTCTTGATAATTGGGCCGAAGGCATCACAAGATCGAGAAGAGGCATGTTGATTCAAATTAGAGGAGGAAGGAACCTGAGCCCATAGATGTAGTAGTCAATCCACTGTCTCGTTGGCTGAGTAATCAGTTACAATAGATCCAAAGGCAGCAATGCTACAATGTGTGCCTCCTCACTTCTTTTTCATCTTTCTTGGGAATATGATATCAATATATGACTTATATTCGAGTAATTGGTAGTTTAATATGATCGACGACATATTATGTCTCAAATCCATTTCAATGCAACAAATAGTTTATATATGAGAAATAACTATTTCGGGGCTGGACTAGGCTGGGCTAGCTCATAAGCCAAGTGCTTGGCCTAGACCATTTTTGGCCGACGCCTAGGCCCAAGTTCAAACCCCAATTTTTTTTTTACATCGGGTTGTCAAGTCGGGTGGTGCAATCGGCTCATCACCACATGTATATTACAATAAGTGAATCTAATATCGAAAATTATTTGGATTTGTAATTCTAGTTGACCTTAAATGGAAAAAATAAATGATTTCATTTCCTATATTTTTTCACATATTTGTCTTTATTATTTAATTCGGGTTTTCGGGTTACAAGAGTCAAGAGAAACAATGGCCAAATAACTTGCCTACATCTTCAAACTCCATGTCAAAACATGAAACGAGTATCTATTTTGGGATGCTTTCCACCCAACTGAAGTTGCAAATATCATTATGGTGGAGGAGATCATACAATGTTAAATCTTCGTCGGGTGCATATCCAATTGATATTCGTTGCTTGGTTCAGCTCTAACAATAAAGTCTATAAATATGGTGCTTTTATAATAGCATTGAAGCAGGCATACAATTATCTATATCACTATATAAGTCTTATATTTATTGTCACAAGGGCATTTTTTTTTGGTAAGTAATGTTACCATTGTTTTTTAGGGATGTGATATTGTTGTATCACAAGTGCAATTACTATGAGGGATGTGAGGGTGTTGTAGTACAAGTTCAATGAGGATTCTATATCCTAATTGGTGGCAAGTCTCTTGCCCTTTCATTATGTTGTCTTTCACTGTAGGTCCAAAGAAGCCACTTTTGATAAATCAAAAGAAAACCATGTAAAAGGTTAAATAAGTCGGAGAGAACGATGAAGGTCGTTATTGTGTGAAAAGTTTGGTTTGATATGGCCATTGGGCTGAACTTTTATTCCGAATTAAGTAAAAGTTTGATTTGATATGTAACACACACCAATCAAATGGTCATATTTTCTCAAGAGTTTTTTCATTTTAATTTTTTTCCTATCCCACTTATCTTTTTCTCTATTTATTTTCCTCCAAAACTTCTTTTTCTCCAATTTTTTGTCTTCCCTCCCTGTCTTCTATAAGCCCTCCCCTGAATCTTCTATAAGTGAGTCCCCCCATGGGTGTATCAGTCATCACTCAACTCCTATCCAGCATTATCAATTTTAAAGGGGGCCAACCTTCAAAGTTTCCACTTCTCACTTTTTTTTGGTCTTCCTCAAAAAAATGATATTGCTAGGTTACTCGTTGTTGGAGTAATGGGTAGTCTAATATCGTCAACGACCTATATACGAAGTCTCAAATTCATTTTAACATCCCAATTTTGTGTAAAAATGACTTTGGAACAAAAACATAATAGCCTCCACTTCTCACTTCTTTTTTGTCTCCCTCGAAAAAATGATATTGGTAAATTACTCGTTGTTGGAGTAATTGGTAGGCTAACATCGTCAGTGACATACGAAGTCTGAAATCCATTTCAACATCCAATTGTAAAATGACTTGGGAAAAGAAATGCAATAGTCAGGACTATGGGTTTATAAACTCTCTGTTATAATAAAAATAGAGTTTTCACTTCACCAACTTCAACTTTTAGTTCTAACTGAACTTAAACTTTTAGAGAATTTTTGGTATGGTGGAAAATAAGGTGGAGGAAAAGAGAGGATGCAAAATTGGATGGAAAGGATGATTTTCCATTGTTTGGCTTAGGTGGAAACTGGGAGGCAAAGGAAAATGAGTAGGAAAGGCCACGCCTTCTACCCACCAAAATGTTTCCCTTCAGTTTTGGGCAGAAAGTCAGTGGAAGGAAAGACCAACCATACTTCCAGTGTTGATTTTACATTTTTGCCCTTTATGTGATTATTATTATAATAGCACTAGACAACCACACTAGGGTCCTCTAAGTGTCACTCTAAGAGTATTAAATAATAATTAACTGCAGTGGGATTAACAAATAATGCTCGGTAGGGAAATCTACACTTCTACGAATTGATAGAGTTTGAAAATAGTTATAAATGTGAAAAATAATTCTTTTCCAGAACCTTACCAAAGTTTAGTGGGTCCATAATAGCATCAATACTTAATTTCACATCACAATAGTATAATCAACATCAACAATGTTAAACAATTACTGGTTAAACAAAACCATATATCGTTCTTATATCTTCCCTCAAATCTTTTCTTTAGTATAGAACTATAGTCTCCATTAACTAGCTAACCACACCACGAATACAATCAAAACATTAATAAAATAAAGGTCATGAGCCTGTAGGGATACAACTATTAGAGAGATATATATGATAAGATTAATTAACTCATCGTTAATGTCAAGACGATTTGGATAAATATAGACGATGATGATAGACATAGGTGTGCATTCATTCATTCATGCTCCATGGCTGTAAATAGGATTTCAGGAGAGGCATACGTACACCATTCATTCAGTGAGTAAGCAAGAGATCATATAGTTAGGTGGAGATGATAATGGAGAACAATAAGATCAAGGTTAATTTTGTAGTACTTGTGGTGGCAATGCTCCTTGTGGCCACCTTTGATGCTAATGGTGTTACTAATCGCAGGACTCCTCTCTTGAAAATAATGTTGGAAGCTCACTGTAGTGGCAAACTTTAAGCTCCCTAAATTGTGGAGTGCGCTCCTGGGTGTTCTTGCACTGGTTTGAAATACAAGATGGGTTTTTATTGCCAAGGAACGTGTTGCTAGCGTCAAGTGTAAGTGCTAGTTGACTAATGAGTGGCGAACAAATAGCGATTGATGCTTTTATGGGAAATAATGTCGATTGTGTATGTGGTGTGTTGCTATTAAGTGAAAGCTATGGATTCATTCATGTCCTGTTTATATGTTTTGTTGTAATAATACCTGTTTGTGGGTAGTGTGAAAATAAATGCTCGAGTCAGTGTCTCAATATATTTATTCAGGCACAAAAATACTCTTTAGAGAAGAAGACTTTTATTTTGTTTAAGGAGGTCCAAATTAATCAACTGACATAACTACACATTCATATGTAATGTGCCTTGAAAAAAGTCATAGATATGTATGACCACATAAAATAAGTCAAATGACTTTGTATTGTTTTGATATTAACTAGAAAAAAAAATTAAAAAAAAAATAAAGGCCTTGAAATTTTCTTTCCAAAGATATGTGATCACAATTTTTTTTTCCTAGAAAGTCCATGCATGGAATACAAGTACCAACGCCATATAAGTGTGAGAAAATTGGTAAAAGTGATTTAATTATAAAATTTATTAGTGGTTTGACTTTTATTCGGTGGAACCGTGGTAGTTTGTGATATAGTTATATACTAAAAACTTATTTTTTGTAATGAAACTCAGTTTACTAATTAATAATTTTTTTTATTTCCTATTTTAATGAGAATCTGTGTGGGTAAAATATTTGAATTATATTAAATATATGATATGCATATGTCTTTTATTTTATATTATAAATAATCTGGTGTGTATAGTTCGGCCTATAAACAAAAAATCAGATTATCAGATCCTTATATAATATAAGTAAAGGTTCACAATCTTAGAAGAAATTGAATACACCATCAGTAGGATTGTAGTGCAATCTTCTGACATAGTTTGTTTTGGCTATAGAATACTATCTGATGTCTCAGATTGTTGCACTAGTATACTTTGTGTATTGGACATGACCATTATTGAAGTTTTTTTTTTTTACTGACTAAATAAGAAAATAAATACCTCCTGATTATTATGATTGCTTAAACTCTTAATCATGAGATATTTAATTGACATACGCATATAATAATTGTTAATTTAATTCATAAAAGGGTGAGATTCATATTTGAGTCAATAAACTCAGTGAATTGAGAGATGACATTATTTGTATGGTGAGAATTAATTATTAAAAGAATCCACGTCCCCATATTTAAAGGGGTTGATGATGTTCTCTTGAAGAAACTCTTAAATTTTGTCCATGTCAAACCCTGCAGGTGGATATAATTATCCGATATGACAAATAAGTTGAGTGGTAAGATCTTAAGGATAAAAAGAAGTCAATTAAATATAATTGTCAATAATTTAATTAATAAACGAATATCTATAATTTTAAACGTAGGGAGATTATTAAGCATATAATAATGAAGAACTCAAAATATAATTTTGAAATGAGGCCCAGTAAATCAATAATAAGTTTTGAGTGGATTAACTTATTATTAATGAACCATATGATGCTTGTTCTGGGTTGGACATAGGATTCCTAAGCCATTGGAAACATGACCCTTATTTCTCCTTAAGGTCTCTAATATCCTTTGTCATTCTCTATCGAAAGCAAGCTAGCATTGGTCTGTTAAGTACAGAATCACTTAGATCTTCTTGTTGTTTTTCATTTTCGCAACCCAAATTGTGTTAAAAAAATCCAAGCTACTCTGAGTCATTTATGGGTGGCCCTATTCCCACTCCACAAATCTTCATTCCCACCCTATTTAAGTTTTTATCATCAAACTGTTAAGTCAACCCCTTCTATATCCACTCCATTAATAACCAAGTCTACCACATGCTACTTCCACCCTTTTAAAAAGTAAACTCACTTTATATTTTGTCATAATTAGAGTTTCATTATCAATCTCATCTCATGCACTCACAAAAATATTTTTTTAATATGAATTTTTCTAATAAGATACAGGTAAATATTACTTTTCAATTTAATTCTATGTTTGATTTCATGTTTGTTGTATGAATTTTCATTATTTTTCGTATGTTTTGATATCACTGTCAAGATTAATAAATTTTAATTTTCAATTTATATGTGTGTGTATATATATGTATGCTTTCAGATTATTTGTTATTTTTTATCTTGTTAAGGCTTTGCATCTATACTTGTTATTTTTTTTTCTTTTTTTGTTTTTGTGTATGTGCTTGATACTTGTTTTTTTTTCATGTTCGGTTTTGCGTCTTGTAGTCTTGCATCTTATAGTTTTGCGTCTTATGGTTTTGCTTGTTCCTTTAATATTTATTCGATTTTTTTTCTTTCTTGTTTCGGTTTGCTTCTTTTTTTTCTTGTTTTGTTCTTTTTTTTTAAAAGGGGTGTATGTAGTATGAGGTGGACTTAGTTACTAATGGGATGTGTATAGATGAGGTGAGTTTAGTAGTTTGATAATAAGAAATTAAATGGAATGTGAATGAAGATTTATGGGGTGGGAATAACCCTATCCATCATTTATTTTGATTATTAATGACATTTAGCAATAGGTATCTTTATATGTCAATTTTTTTTTCAATTTCGATTGGATTTTATTAATGGGTTCTACATACAATCAATGTCAACTCGATAATTCGAGAATTTTAAAGTCACCAGAATTAATAAAATTTAGAATGAGAGGAACCAAATGGCAAACCCGTATCGTTAGCTTGGAAGGCTAGGGCTTATTGTCGACGTGGATTCATCATTTTGAACGTCTCATTCAAAACTGAACATGAAACTTTGGTTTCATAAATCCACCTCTCTAAGTCTTAGGTATGTGGTGTTGGACAATTGAGTTCTTCACGATAAGATGAAGGAAAGAGATGCAAAAAAAGAAATCATTTAACCTAGCACTATTTATAAAATCTAACATATTATCAATTAGTGTCAACTCCAGTGGGGTACTAGTCGAACTTCTCATCTTGAGGTTAGAAATTCGAGTCTTGGAGTCTATATTGGGGTTCGGTGGTTGACTTCTATATTAATCTAGCTAAGTTCGTTCTTGAGAGGAGTAATGAGTGTGATCAGGGGCCTCAAGATCCCATCAGTGAGAACCTAACGGGATGGTTTTTGGATGCTCTCTTTTACTCCCACCCCTTTAAAATGAAAAACATAAGGAAAATAAAATAAAATCAGTGTCAGTGTTTCTTTATCATTTTCTACACAGAAGGGTTGATTATTATAATGAAGTCTTAACAAATTATTATAACAATGACCTACGACAGAGCCCAAAAAAAGAAAAAAGAAAAAAGAAAAATACATTATCCAAAGAGAGATACAAAAGAGAGTAATACAACTACAATGAGAGATACAGAAAGAGATCAAGAATCGAGAGGGCCTGGATTTTACCAGCTGGCTCCCTAGTATCTTATTTGGGAATATCAAGAGTGACCAACTAGATTATGTTTGATTGATTTTTTTTTAATTATTGTATTCGTAATCTACTTTTTTTAAAATAAAATTTTGGCATGTAAATTTAGTGGGATCCATTAATGAGGCATCATAATTTTTTTTTGTTTGTTTTGTTTTTCTGAACCAAAGGCATCATAAATTTAGTAATGGAAGATTAATATTGTTGTGATCGTGCAGCAATTATAGTGAATAATAAGTAAACAAACAAATCAAGAAAGCAAGACAGAATAACACACAGATATACGTAGTTCGGCAATGAGCCTACATCCACGAGGAGCGAGCGACGGTTTTATTCATTATCTCAAAGTAGGGTTACATCTTAAGTATTTATATAACCCTAATACGGATGTATTTACAAAAATACCCCTGTACCGTACCGCGGGGCGTTGCCCCCGCACCCCCAACTAATCAGCGTCCCCGCAAGGCAGATGTCGTCGCGGGCTCCGCTCCGGCATCTGCCTCCTTGCCATTGTGCACACAGCAAACATAAGCCACACATATTCTAACAATCTCCACCTTGACGAATATCCACCCCTTAGGAGAAAAAAAACATGTATCCGGGAACTCCTCCTGGGACACTAAGTTGGGGCATCTCCCATCTAGCAACTGGAGATATTAATCAAGTCCAAGCAGTGCTTGAACTTGTCTGTAGTAACCGGTTTTGTCAACATGTCTGCTGCATTCTCAGAAGTGTGAACTTTCTCAAGTAATAGTTCACCAGAAGAAACCAGCTCCCTGATCTTATGAAACCTCACATCTATGTGCTTGGTCCTCACATGATACACCTGGTTCTTTGCCAAATAAATAGCACTCTGATTGTCACAATGCAATTGAACTCCACCTTGTTGGACACCCAGCTCTTTGACCAAGCCTGTAAGCCACAAAGCCTCCTTGGCAGCCTCAGCTACTGCCATCTACTCTGACTCAGTAGTAGATAGTGCAACTGTAGGCTGTACTATGGACTTCCAACAAATAGGTCCTCCCACAAGAGTAAACGCATAACCTGTGGTAGACCTCCTGTTATCCAAGTCCCCTGCATAGTCTGCATCCACATATCCCACAACTGAGGGGTCACTTTTTTGTCTGCTAAACA
This sequence comes from Ilex asprella, assembly GCA_023539305.1. Lineage (NCBI taxonomy): Eukaryota > Viridiplantae > Streptophyta > Magnoliopsida > Aquifoliales > Aquifoliaceae > Ilex > Ilex asprella. Next base: position 5,745,039 of record CM042186.1, on the reverse strand, counting down.
TGATGTCATAGTTTGTAGTGCCCCTCAAGTATCTGAAAATCCACTTGACCGCATCCCAATGCTATCGACCTGGATTTGAAAAAAACTTACTAACCACACTGACAGCTTGTGCCAAATCTGGTCTTGTACAAACCATAACATACATTAAACACCCCACTGCACTAGCATATAGGACCTTTGACATGTCATGAACTTCATCATCTGTCTTCGGGCACTGAGCGGTAGACAATCTGAAATGATTTGTCAAAGGTGTACTTACTGGTTTTGCATCACTCATGCTGAACCTGTCCAACACCTTCTCAACATAGCTATGCTGAGATAGCCATAATTTCCTGGAAGCTCTGTCCTTGCGAATTTCCATCCCAAGAGTCTTCTTGGCAGCACCCAAATCCTTCATGTCAAATTCTCTGCTCAACAAAGTCTTCAACTTGTTGACCTCACTCATACTCTCGGCAGCAATCAACATATCATCCACATAAAGTAACAGAAAAATAAATGAATCATCATCAAGACTTTTCACATAAGCACAACAATCATACTCACACCTGTTGTAGCCAATCTGGATCATGTAGAAGTCAAATCGCTTGTACCACTGTCTCGGAGACTACTTCAGCTCATAAAGTGATTTCTTCAAATTACAGACCAAATGTTCCTGTCCAGGGAGACTGAACCCTTCTGGCTGCACCATGTAAATCTGTTCCTCCAAGTCACCATGAAAGAAAGCTGTCTTTACATCCATCTGCTCCAACTGCATATCTGAATGTGCTACTAATGCCAACACTGCCCTGATGGAAGTGTGTCTGACCACAGGAGAGAAGATCTCATCATAGTCAACTCCTTTTCTCTGTGAGTAACCCTTTGCTACTAGACAAGCCTTGAATTTTTTCCCCTCCTTTTCTGATACTGTTTCTTTCTTCTTATACACCCATTTTCACCCTATTGTTCTCTTCTCCTCGGGAAGCTCCACCAACTCCCATGTCTGGTTCTTATGCAGAGACTCCATCTCCTCCACCATAGTACCCATCCATCTACTTTTCTCTTGGCTTTTGCCTCCTGAAAAGTTGTAGGATCCCCGTTACTAGTAATAAGCGCATAAGAAACCAAATCTTCAAAACCATACCTGGTAGGCGGCTTGATATTGCGTTTGGGTCTGTCTGTGGCTATACTGTGATACTGCTGATCACCTGAGATAAAACTCTCTACATGCTGAGAATTTTCTTCTCTACCATGATTCTCTAGCTCCACCTGCACCACATGCTCACTTTTGCTATAGTTTTCTGGCACTTGTTTCTCTTCTTCCTGAGTACGCTGCAACATGGCTTTTTCATCAAAAACCACATCTCTACTGGTCACCATCTTGTTTGCCTTCGGATCCCAGAGCTTGAAACCTTTCACCCCTTTCTGCTATCCCAGAAAAATACACTGTCTAGATTTCGCATCAAGCTTTGACCTCTCCTCACAAGGAACATGTACATAGGCTGGACATCCAAACACTCTCAAACCAGAGTAGTCTACCTCATTGCCTATCGAAACCTCCTCTGATACTTTCCCACCTAGTGTTGCTCTAGGTGATCTGTTAATCAAGAAACATGCCATATTCACTGCTTCTGCCCAGAAATTCTTTGTAAGCCTGCATTCAACCCGAGACATCGAGCTTTTTCAGCTATAGTTCTGTTTATCCTTTCCGCCACACCGTTCTATTGTGGTGTCCTGCGTACTGTGAAGTGTCTCTTAATCTCATGCTGCTCACACAACTCCCTGAACTTTGAATCTGTGTACTCAGTACCATTGTCTGACTTGAGGCATTTAATCTTCCTCCATGTCTGGTTTTCTACTTCAGCTTTCCACAGCTTGAACTTGGCAAACGTTTCTGACTTGTGCTGCATGAAGTACACTCAAACTTTTCGTGAGTAGTCATCTATAAAAATCATGAAATACATGTGTCCTCCTCGTGATGCTACTCTTACTGGCCCCCAAACATCTGTCTGAACATAGTCAAGAACTCCCTGTGTCTTGTGTGTGGCTGCCTTGAACTGCACCTTATTCTGTTTCCCAAGAACACAAAACTTGCAGAAATCAAGCTTGCATGTTTTGACACCCTTCAATAGATTTCTCTTATGAAGCTCTATCATCTCACACTCACCCATATGTCCTAATAGCATATGTCACAAGACTGTACAATCTGATTCAGACTCTACAGCTGCAACTCCACCTACAACTGTGGTACCTTGCAGTGTATAAATATTTCCAAATAGTTTCTGCCCCTTCATCACTGTTAAAACACCTTTACTCAATTTCATTACTCCACTTGTAGACTTGTAACTGTACCCATTACAATCTAAAGTGCCCAATGAAATCAGATTCTTTCTTAGATCAGGTACATGTCTAACATCACACAATGTTCTAATCACACCATCAAATATTTTAATTTTGATACTCCCTATTCCAACAACTTTGCATGAAACATCGTTACCCATCATAACAGAACCAGAATTTACTAACATGTAGGTGTGAAACCAATCTTTATTGGGTGTCATGTGATAATAGCATGTTGAATCCAGAATCCAAGAATCTGTGAGATGATCCGAACTGAATGAAACAGAAAGCATATCCCCGTCACCGCTCTTTGAACCTTCTTCTTCCACTACGTTTGCAGACTTTAATGAACCCTCTTTGTCCTCTGAATTCCCTTTCTTTTTCTCTGGACATTCTCGTTTAAAATGCCCCTTTTTCCCGCACTTGTAACACGAGCTGGAGACTTCCTTCTTCTTTCTCGACTTAGACCGAGCTTTATTGTTACCCGATCCATTCCGAGATTTTCTTCTTCCACGTTCCTGGTTACCTTTCACCACAAGCCCTTCACCTTGTGAAGCCTCATCACTGATTTTCTTCCGCTGATGAAAACCTAACAAAGCACCTGTGACATCATCCAACTCTAGGGTTTCTTTCCCCCACATCAGAGTCGTAACCAAATTCTCGTACGTAGGAGACGCCGGTAGGAAATTCAGCAACATTAACGCCTTGTCTTCGTCTTCGAACTTCACATCAACTCACTTCAGATCGCTGATGATCTGATTGAACACGTTGATGTGTTGGCTCAGATCTGAGCCCTCTGACATCTTAAGACCATATAGTTTCTGCTTAAGATAGAGCTTATTCGTCAATGACTTGGACATATACCGACTTTCCAGTTTCAACCAAATTTTCGCCGATAATTTCTCATCCATGACGTGATACATCACGTCATCATCCAGACAAAGCTTAATAGTCGCCACAACCTTCGCTTCCAATTCTTTCCAATCCATGTCGTCCATTCCTGTCGGTTGTTTTTTGTATAAAGCCTTCACCATGCCCTGCTGCACTAACAAGTCCTTCACCCTCCTCTGCCATAATCCGAAATTCTCAGTCCCGTCGAACTTCACCATGTCGAATTTTGCAGAAGAAATCCCAGACATCGTAGTTTGCGCTCTGATACCAATTGTTGTGATCCTGCAGCAATTATAGTGAATAATAAGTAAAGAAACAAATCAAGAAAGCAAGAAAGAATAACACACAGATATACGTGGTTCGGCAATGTGCCTACATCCACGAGGAGCGAGCGGCGATTTTATTCATTATCTCAAAGTAGAGTTACATCTTAAGTATTTATATAACCCTAGTACGGATGTATTTACAAAAATACCCCTATACCGTACCGCAGGGCGTTGCCCCCGCACCCCCAACTAATCAGCGTCCCCGCAAGGCAAATGCCGTCGCGGGCTCCACTTCGACCGCTCCGGCATCTGCCTCCTTGCCATTGTGCACACAACAAACATGAGCCACATATATTCTAACAAATATGAACCGAAATGTATTAATGATCCATGTGACAGATTGATGAAGAACACCGTAATTTATGGACCACATTCCATGTGATTCTGTCTATCATATCATACATTGTGATGTGCAATCCGGATGGGACCTATTGCCCACGCTCCTCTGCTTTTCTTAGGCCCCGCTAGCATCTTTAGAGAATCCTACGTAGTTTCACACTGACCTTGGCCCATCTTTCATTTAGTTCTTTTTTGATTGCAATGTCATTTATTGTTGTTCAGGTCTCTAATCCTCTGGATTTCATGTGAAGAAGTGTTACTCATGATATCCAGCATTTTCAATAATAGAATCACTTTAATGGTTTCATACTAATATCGTGTGATTTTCACTAACCAATACATAAAGTTGGTCCATCGTTAGTATCATCTTAATTGTTCTAAGTACAGTGATTCTGATGATTTTTTAATTTCATTCTTTTCTTTTCTTCAACTGTGTACGGGGCTCTTTGAACAATTTTAATGACAAAGTACATCAATAACTTTAATAGTGGGGAAAAAAAAAAAACTTTGATGGTTTGTAGTGAATGGGCATTTTAACAGGTAGGAAATGAGAAAGATTCATCAACCCGTCCAGAATTACCCAAATAAAATCACGTCTCCTTACAAAATACATAGTGATGTCTACCTGGCAAATAAAAGCACTTCGCTGGTATATTGCTCTAAAATTTCTGTGCACAAACATATGAATCTTTACATTTATTACTTGCTCATATTGGTTCTTGACTATTACATTGGTACTTGCTCATTGCAAATGACGTTTTCTACCCCTTATTTTTTTTAACGTCTGTTAGTTGCCGTCTAAAAATTCATGGGTTAAAACGTCATTAAAAATGACGCCTTTAAAAAGGTCATTTTGAATGAAGTTTTTTCAAAAAATATTCTAGTTTAAAAACGTCATTTTAAATGACGTTTTAACTCATGAAAGCGTCATTCCAAATGAATCTTTAGGACTTGGCTGAGAATCTCCTACAAAATGTATTTTTTGAATATTTTGTTCACTTTTAAGTAGAATTGTTGTAGTTTGTATGTATTGAAAAAAAAAATACTTTGTTCGCTTTGAAAATTGTTGGGCCGTTATGCCCAGTTTGAAAATTGTATCTACTGTTCCATATTCCCCACTCACTTTTGTCATTGTCTTTCATGTCCCACTGAGGCACTGAGCAACTTTCTCCATTGCCCAAGCATCATGCCACTGGACACTAACCACCTGTCCATCCCTTCTTTATCCAATCCGAAACTTTGACCCCCACAACCTTCTAAAAATAACAAAATTATCCCCTCCTTCATGCCTTGTTGGATGACAGAATAGATCAAACATTAAATTACTAGAGTAAAAATGAAATAATTTGAAACTCGCATCTATATCTATATTATTATTAATAAAAATACCTTAACATGAAAATTTTTTGATTAACTATTGTGTCCTTATAAAATAGTAAAAATGCTCTTGTGTCTATTTATAGTTAACTATTAGTTAACCATTCAAATTACTTTTATATTTTTCTATAATTAATCATCCAAATTACTCTTAAACAGATTTTATTGTGTTTAAGAAGACAGTACTAGATGAAGTACCGTATCAAAAACTACACATTTGTGGATTAAATTATATTTTTTTTGGATTCAAATTCTAACAAAAAAAATATTTTATAATCGATCCTAAAAAAATAAAACTTCAGAGGTCAAGTTATATATATATTTTCAAATATTTAGTAAGTATTGATCCGAAGTGTTAAGTTCAATCCTAAAATTTTAGAATCGATTTTAAACACGTCAAATAATTATAACTTAACTTCCCAATATTATATTTTGTTGTATGGTCCTAAAAAAACAAATATCAAATCTTATAATTTATCTCTATATATCATACTCTATATAAATGCCAACTATCTTGAAAAAAAATTATTCTTCTTTTTTACCCTATTTTAATATTTTAAAGTCAATTTTTTCTTCACAAAAAAATTACCGTAATTTTGGAATTAAGCTCTTAAAATTATGAAATAATGGTTTCAAATGGTCACAAATTGACTCTATGGATTCTACATATAAATATTTATATGCATTAAACGTATCCATAATTAATATGTCAATTACAATTTATACTTACTAGACATAAATTGAAATTTATTTTGATTGAACTGAAATCTATACTTGAGTAATTGTAAAAGTCTATAACTCTTCCACTTACTCATGGCGACTCTAAAATCACAAAATTACTCTTGTAATGTTGTTTTGTTTATTATGTTTAAGTATTTATAATGTTGCTTGACAGATATTGAAGAGAGAGATGAAATGATTTGATTGCTTCAATAGATGTGGCAAGCAACATAAGAGAGAAGAAGAATGTTTAGCTTCTCAAGAAGCTCATTCTAAAGTTGCAGATGTTCTCTCTCTTTCTCTCCCTCTCTCACACACACACACATGATTACCGAGTACTGATCTTTAATTTGTAATATGTATTATTCATTGTCAACCATTTATTTTTTTTGATGATTTTCTGTTGTCTGTGTAATAGTCAACATGAATTTTTCTAATTGTTGGTTGTTTGTAATCACTATGATTTGATCTTTATTGTGTTTTAAGTTTTTTATTTTTTTTGTATTTCTTTAGGAACTTGATTTACATGTTTTACTCATGCAAAATCACAAAGAAAGACTCAAATGAACAAACAATAAAGGTTCATGACTTGATCATGTCTATATAAAATTGAAAAGTTAAGAGTAAATCTAATATTTTAAGACAATAACTATAGGAAATGTTAGTTTATTATGTTAAAAGACTAATATTAACTATCTTAAGTACATCTTACAATGAGTTTGGCTGTGAAATATGAACTTTATGCTCTGAATTAAATAAAGTTGATCACAACATATGCAATGGTCATCTTGTTCCTCTGGTTTAGTACAAAACACATATTAAAAAGTTTTTCTTAATATCATATTTGATTATTTGTAGAAAAATGATATATATTATTTACTATTCAAAATAATCTATGTGCAATGCACGTGTACACTCACAAGTACGGAAAAAAATGTATGTTGTTGTTTTCTTAAGTATTGTAAAAATTAACATTTGATCCGATGTGAAAATATTCTTGGATATTTGGACTGTGATGTATGGGATGATCTTGTAACACCCCAAATACCACCCTAAACGACATTACATTCTAAAATCATTTACATCATGAGAGCACTAATAAAATCCATAAATATAAAAGAGACTTCATTCATCATCCATAAAATATTTACAACATTATCCAAAAGAGTATGCCAAACCATGACATTTACACCCCAAAAATTTAACTATTATAATGCAGCGGAAAACAAAAGAAAACTAGCCTTCACAATATCTCCAAAATGAATTTCCTAGTCTAGAACAAAAGATAATATCGCTCTAAGCATCCGTCTCGGAATCCACATGTCCATCTATAGGAGTCTCCCAATGTACCGGTTCCTCTACTCCGAGCTCATTTCCTAGACTATAATCTGAAAAATGTTTGTATGTAGGGGGTGAGCACTAAGCTCTGTAGGAAACTCCTCCCAGACTCAAACAAGGTTTAGAAATCATATAAAACAGGTCGGTCTCATTTCACAAATAACATATAGAGTTTTTGAAATAAAAACCGGGACATTTATACGGATCTCAAGTTTAAGGTACAACAGTAATTTAATGAATCAGTTAAATCAATATACAATTAACAAACAATTTCTAAACATATTCCATTCCACCATAAACGATTTCTAACAAGTTCTTGTAGAATCTCATACTTTCCAAAACTCTTGTAGAAATCGTTTCTGGTACAACGAACAATAACCCACAACTGACATACGTTAATCCCCATTGTCATGTACGTTGATTGTTTCTCAGGAATCTACCCAACGATTATACCTAGTCCACCCATCACAATCACACATCACAATTACTTCGGAAAAGGGCGTCTATCATCCCAATGGCGTTGACGAATCCTTCCCAAGGAAAGGTATACCAACCCTAGTTTGAACTCCAGTAAACAATAGTGGTTGCATTACCAAATGACAATCCACTACAAGTGTTAGGAAACCATCTCACCCCCACTAGGATAGACTAACCTCTAACACTTTACGGCATCTCTCGATGGCAATCTAAGTCCATCACAACAACCATACAATGAGGAAACCAAAATATTCTCAATTCACCAACAATTCCAAATAAATACAAAACCCACAATTTCTCATTTTACAAGCATATCTCAAAAATTCTAAATTTTTATCATGTAACAATTCCAATAACCAATTAAGGAAAAATACAAGAGATCACAACAATATCATTTTATTACTTAACACAAAACACTACGGTTTTGAAATTAAGAATAAAGAAGAAATCAAGGAAAAAACCCATCACTCTTGAAATCTAGGTTTTTGATGCAACAAAAATGGGTATCAACCCTAACTTCATGTAAAATATGATAATACTTGCAAGGGAACCAAGAAACAAGAAACCCATAACAAATACATACTAATAAGAGTCAAAACATGTATATATATTAGCCCTAGCCTCAATTTAAGAGAAATAGAAGAAATCCCCTACCTTTGTTCCTTAGTTTTTAGGAAGAAGATAAAGGTTTGGCCTTTTTGGACGTGTAAATCCCTCTTGATTTTGTGTTTTTCTCTTCCTTTCTTCCTCTCTAGGGTTTTTTAGGGTTAGAAGGGCTGAAATAGGGCAAGAAGATGCATCTTAATGTATTTATAGGGCGAGAAACGGACCCCAAATCGCGACTTTAACTGTCAGACCTATTTCGGCAATTCCGATACACAATACCGATACGGTACAGTTCCGGAACACAGTACCGGTATGGTTTGCCTAGTTTTGCCTATTTCCTCCGTTTTTCATTTCCAACCCATTCTAAACCCTTCCAAGGTCAACCCAAGCTTACACAACATACATTTGCACACCAAACATAGTTGATAGAAGTTTTATTACAACTATTCCATATATTCACAAGCTAGACTAGCTTTAACTATTATTTACAATATTAATATTTCCTACGTCATTACATATATTAAATTACTATACACTTTTATCATTATATTACTATCAATATGTGGGGATTTACAATCCACCCCCTTAAGAAAGTTTCGTCTTCGAAACTTAATCATCGAGTTAGCCTATCTAATTCTCATTTGGCTATGATGTCTCCACTTCTATTCATCCTTTAAACATCAAAGCCAAGATTAAAACTATAACATCCTATTCTAATTTTTAAATCCATACTTTCAACTTATTTCCTATTCACCGGATATCACTTTTCTTTTGAATGTCCCAAATCATTTTCAAAATCTCAGATTTGTCTTTTATCTATGGCTTATCCATAAGCATTTCATAACAACCAAATTCAATTCCTCTAATGGGATTAGTCATCATTCCTATGCCCAAATTACGTTATAATTCAAAACTTAGTAATGCCATTTTGACAAGATCTACAACGATTACTTAAATAGCTGTATCATTCTTAATGACTTTGTCTCTCACTAAATTAGACCACTCACAATATTTAAAATCTAATAATAACTTCACATCCTATGGACACTTATAAATTTTTGTAGTTCGGTGAACACCGCAAAATTCCCAACAATTATAACCATCAAACTATACACCAAGTTTTCCTAGAAATTGAATCTCACTCTTCAAGTTTATGCTCTCTACATTCACCACTGTAACCATAACTAATAGTTAATCCCACTAATATTAACTCTAATCTCATGGCTCGCTGCACACTCTGATATAAAGTAACATCCACCAATTCACAAATCAAAACTAGCCACAAGATAAGAATTCTCATAGGTTTCAAAGTTTTGAGAAGATATGTCAAGTTTCACCAAAATGTATACTGAAACCTAACCACATTTATCCTCCAATTATCACATAAGGTTTCTACATTCATGTCAAAACCAATTTGCATGGGTATCATCATTGATTCCTCAATTACATCTTTCTAATTATCACCACTAACTGTCAAGCTGGAATCTTCAATACTCATACCAACAATCCGTATTTCAATAATTGTTTGCTATATTTGACCTCGAGCTTTTAAACTTTTGTAATCTTTACTCCAACAATATTGAGAGTCAATTGAAACTACTATAAGCTCGCTTCCATAACTTTACCTCAATGTCTAATTAAGGTGTGCAATACAAGTCACTATTAACTTAACATTCAACTAAGAAATTCTCAATTATTAATACTTTAGAAAGTTTAAGAGTAGTCACTAAGCCCTCAAGGAAATAAGATAACTAAGTATCACGTTCTCAATAAGTATCCTATGCACAACCCTTCTAAACTTTCCAAGTAAATTTAATCAACTCTCCATCATATTTTCAAACCAATATTGGTAACCTCAAGTTTGTGGTTATGAAAACAAAATCTGATCCACTTAAGAACCATAAGCACAATTCCTATCCTTAATCCAAAATAGGCTCTCATTCGATGTAACTTCGTCATATTCCTTCAATTGATCATATTTGATAATTATACCACCTCATAACATTGTACTCACCATTGAGGAAAACATAACATTCCCATGGCTTTCATCATAAAACCAATACTACATTCATTCCTTAATTTCTATGACTTTTAAGTAAGACACATATCTTTCCATAACATTATTATTCCAAAACTTAGTCTACCTTAGAAAACATCTAAGTTAACCTTATCTCCACACATCCAATTGGGTTATCATATCTCCTTGACTTCCACAAAGACATGCAACACTGATAGTATAATAGAACACTTGAGTCTATAAGCCATCAAATCATGTTCACATTTTATATTGTTATTCATCCAAAATGATTCAATCCAAATAGGGGTATCTCTCAATCAAAGCCTAAATAGTGTGGAAGTTTGCTCAAGGATAAATCCTTCAAAGTCTAAGAAGAAAGCACAACACTTTACTACCCAAAGAACACCACAGTGCAGATTTTTGATCAACTTCGGAAAATAAAATGATTTAACTTAGGTATTTCTAGCATGTGTGACCTATATGGTTGGAAATATATACGAGTTAGGATTCCAACAAAAATGACGGTGCAACATTTGGACTTTCCAATAAAGAGTTCTGATCGAATTAGTAAATGGTAGTCTACCGGACTGCTTGGTTCTTCTAGACTTGTTTAACTTGAGCTTAGGTGTCTTTGCCACACATCCCATCTCATACCCATTTCCAATGTAGATGATATGACTTGCAATAAAGATCCATGCCTAGTATCATTTACAAACCAAAAGCCAAATTATCATCAGTCTCCTAGAATAATCCAAACAACATGATACAAACTAGCATACCCATTCAAGTCAAATACCACCATGTCTACAATCCATTCTTGCTCCCCAATTCGAAGCACACGACCTCTACACATCCTCGTAGTATCCAACTGTTCTCTCGTAGGCATGTATGTATTCCAGGCTTGATCTAGATTCCCAAGTTCTAATCACAAGTTAATAGTATAGGTGATGCGTGGGAAGCAATGAGTAGCACCAAGATCAAATAAAATATGTGCCCCAAAATTATAAGGGAGAACGATACCTTTCACCACTGTATTGGGAATGTCTTCCTCCGGTTGGGTTAGAGCGGAAATTCTTCCTTGATTAGTATTGTCGGGGGCTATAGCTCCCAACAGTCTCTACTGTAGTGGCTGTTGGGATGGTGGCTGATTTGCATTTACTTGACCTGTCGTCTGGGTATTCTTTTTAGGTGGAAAATCGGACAATGAATCAGTATATGTCCCAAACCTCCACATGCGTAGCATTGACGTGGGTCAGTGTCTGTTCGATTTTGAATAACCCTAGCTCCTTGAACAACTTGATTCCTTTGCTCTAATACTTGCCCAGTTCGATGATACGGAGCTGCCCTTTGTGTAACTCTACTGCTGCTAGCCCCAGTCCTAATCGGACCTCCCCTTGCTAAGTTATGTAGTTGTTGGTGAATGATTTTATTCTGGTGTTGTACTGGAGTGGTTAGCTCCCTTATGCATTGATAAATGACCTCCATGGTATCGGGAGGTGATGGTGATTGTGGATTTTCTTGGCCACCACGTTCACGTCCTCGTCCACCCTTCATCCTGCACATCAATTCATAATTTAGTTTCCTTGATGTACAAGACGTAGTTAGGATGTATATATCTAAACCTGAGGCTTGTATAAGATTTAAATCAACACTTATTCTCTACAAATATAACTTCAAACAAATTCAAGTCTAGAGTTCCTTCAGTCCAACCTGATACTCTAGTGATAATCCATAACCTACAGCTCCCATGTAAGACCTAATTCCTAAGCTCTGATACCAAATTCTGTAACGCACCAAATACCACCCTGGACGACATTACATTCTAAAACCATTTACATCATGAGAGCACTAATAAAATTCATAAATAAAAGAGACTTCATTCATCATCCATAAAATATTTACAACATTATCCAAAAGAGTATGCCAAACCATGGCATTTACACCCCAAATATTTAACTATTATAATGCAACGGAAAACAAAAGAAAACTACCCTTCACAATATCTCCAAAATGAATTTCCTAGTCTAGAACAAAAGATAATATCGCTCTAAGCATTTGTCTCGAAATCCACATGTCCATCTATGGGAGTCTCCCAATGTGACGGTTCCTCTACTCTAAGCTCCTTTCCTAGACCATAATCTGAAAATGTTTGTATGTAGGGGGTGAGCACTAAGATCTGTAGGAAACTCCTCCCAAACTCAAACAAGGTTTAGAAATCATCTAAAACAGGTTGGTCTCATTTCACAAATAACATATAGAGTTTTTGAAATAAAAACCGGGACATTTATACAGATCTCAAGTTTAAGAAACCAAAATATTCTCAATTCACCAACAATTCCAAATAAATACAAAATCCACAATTTCTCATTTTACAAGCATATCTCAAAAATCCTCAATTTTTATCATGCAACAATTCTAATAACCAATTAAGGAAAAATACAAGAGATCACAATAATATCATTTTATTACTTAACACAAAACACTACGGTTTTGAAATCAAGAATAAAGAAGAAATCAAGGGAAAACCCATCACTCTTGAAATCTAGGTTTTTGATGCAAGAAAAATGGATATCAACCCTAACTTCATGTAAAACACGATAATACTAGCAAGGGAACCAAGAAACAAAGAACTCATAACAAATACATACTAATAAGAGTCAAAACATGTATATATATTAGCCCTAACCTCAATGTAAGAGAAAGAGAAGAAATCTCCTACATTTGTTCCTTAGTTTTTGGGAAGAAGATGAAGGTTTGACCTTTTTGGAAGTGTAAATCCCTCTTGATTTTGTGTTTTTCTCTTCCTTTCATCCTCTCTATGGTTTTATGAAGAGGCGTCTTAATGTATTTATAGGGAGAGAAACGGACGTCAAATCACGACTTTAACTGTCAGATCTCTTTCGGCAATACCGGTACACAGTACTGGTACGGTAAACTCACTGGACCAAATGATTCTGGCACACGGTACCGGTATGGTTTGCCCACTTTTGCCTATTTCCTCCGTTTTTCATTTTCAACCCATTCTAAATCCTTCCAAGGTCAACCCAAGATTACACAACATACATTTGCACACCAAACATAGTTGATAGAAGTTCTATTACAACTATTCCATATATTCACGAGCTAAACTAGCTTTAACTATTATTTACAATATTAGTATTTCCTACGCCATTACATATATTAAATTACTATACACCTTTATCATTATATTACTATCAACATGTGGGGGTTTACAAATCCAATGACCCAATAACCTACTAGGAAGCCAGATTGGGATTTAGATTCCCTTCATTATCCTTTCTCTTTAATTTCCTCAAATACAATATTCGTTAAATGACATGTATAAAATTTCAATTTTAGAGCAAGATGTAGCACCCTCATCCATTTTCGATAAATTTCAATATCGCTAATAACCTTCACAATCATTAAATGATACAATATCCAAATAATGAATAAACTCTAATACCAATTTTCATATATATTTCAAAACAGGTACTTCCAGACTATTATAACTTACACGTCTTAGATATGAACTGTTTCAACTCAATTCGTATAACATAACACATTTTCAAATTTTTGCTAAAGAAAACAAAGAAAACATCGATAGGTCCAACGTTCGCAAGCTTCCTTGCCACATGTTAATCTAAAAAAGGGAAAGTAATATAGGGTGAGCATCAACAACTCAGTAGAGTAACTCAATTTCCAAGCAAACGAGTTTGAAAATAAGATAATTTGACATGATTGGGTAATATCAAAACAGTTCAATTCATACATAAGTAATAGAGTAGAAAATTTTGAACGAAATCATCTAAGTTGAAAACAATAATGCGATCACAATATCAATACAGTGCCACACTGGTGAGAAAATAATCCTAATAGACCACTCAGGGTCAATTCAATCCAACAATTTAGGGGACTTTCACCCCCAAGGAAGATACGCTCCCAAGTCAAAACGATCAAATTCAGTACCCAAGTCCGAAGACCAACAGGGTCACCCACACATTTACGAACTCAATGAGAAACCTTCTACGGCCTCAACCTGGAACGTAAACCCTCTGCCACTCAAACCTGTGAGCACTTACATTTCATTTAAAAGGATCCCGGAGTTTCTTTCAATATGAGCAATCCAAGCAATACAATCATTTATAAAACATTAGTGCAAACCGCACTCAGAAATCCTAATCCGGGTTCGGATTCATGTCAATATTATAAACACCCAATCATATATTTCAAAACATGATAAATAATAATAAATAAATTATAGAATAATTTAGAAACAAGTTAGAAAAGCATCGCCTGTTCTGAAATTGAGAAACCATACCCACTCGGTATTTTGATCTGAAATAAACAAAAATTAAACAATGTTATTTATCGATGAAACTTAATACACATACTCAATTAATCTACCTAAGAATGAATATAAATTTTTTTTTCTCAAAATACTGAAAACTAGGTTAATTTGACCCTGGAGGATAAAATAGTCATTTTGCTTTTCATTTTGATCCAGCCGTTGGATTGACTTGAAATTTTACCTAGACCTCCTCATGGATGTTACGGAACTTTTGGCACAAACCAAAGGTTGATCAGAGGTTGAACGAGGCCAAAATTGTCTTCGAAGTCCACAGGTATCCCCCACCTCACTTCATCTTCAACCTTAGTTTATTTGACTTTTGCCACAAGTGCAGAAATTCCTGCTCAACCGCCCTACTTTGACCACCTGGTTCTCCTACTTCAGTACACCATATCCTTTGATTTTAACATCCACATACTCCTTGGATAACCTAGTATCAATACCTTTTAGACCCAACATTTGAATTGAATTCTAACACCTTCAAATTATTGGTCAAAATTGGCCAAAAACTATTTTTTAAAACACAAGGGCAGACCTACAACTGACCGTTTCAACCCCAAAAGGAACTCTAAATCCAATTCTGAGGCCAGAAATGGATTCCTTGACCCCTAATTAGCTAGACTCAATCCCCCTTTGGAAGCTTAAACAAGTTTTTATCAAAATCACATTTTCACTTCTTCAAACCCTCACACCACCACACCACCACTAAACAACTCCTCAAGACTCCCCCAAATTCAGCCATACCAAAAAATTAACCCAAATCATGCTCAAATCTCAAACCTGTTTCAAAATCCAAAAATCCATTAAACTTTAAAACACAAATTCATGATTTAATACCAAACCAAATCATAATCTAAATACATAATTGAGTTCCTAACATCTATATTAGGCTGTGAGTATACCTCTTAGTGCTCGAAGTAGTCTCTGCAAGAAATCCAAAAATTCAAAGTATACTTTCTCTCTAACTTCTCTTTCTCCTATCTCTCTCTTCCCACCGAATCCTACCCCATTTCCCCCCTCCAAGCAGCTGGGTGTCCTCCATGCAAGCTAGCAAGCCTCCATCAGCCACCTTGCATGTGTAGAAGAGTATTGGAACTTCAATGGCAGTTTGGTAATTTCCTTATTTTTTTTTAATTTCCAAAATTAATTAAAATTAATAATATATATTTTTTAAAATTACATATAGATTAAATCAAGAACTATAAAATTATCTGTTAAAGTTTCAGACATCGAATAGATCTCCAATCTAATCCGCTAATATAACTCCCACATTCTTAATTCATCGATACACACTAATTTTACTTTGTTCATTTGTGCTTCCTGACTCATTTCTTTTCACCAATCATATTCCTACACCTAGTATATCTCCTAACCGCACACATTCAACCATTTCTAATTACCTGAACTCGGATTATTACACAAGATATTTCTTTAATCATTTTGTTGTTTGTGGTGCCTTAACCCTGGTTAAGGAGTTTGGTGATAAGAAAAAAATCTAACAAGAACCACTGGTTGTCACAATTCTATTTTGTGGATTTGTGGTCCCTTTTCTCATCCCTAGAAAATTTGGTCAAAATCAACCTACTCTCAAAATAAAAATAACATGTATATTTCTTGCCTCCCAAAGCTCAGGTGCACTAACTGTTTGTTCAGTATGGAGGAAAATGCATGGATAAAAAAATTGCTATCATACTTCTAAAAATTATTACTTTTAAAGGGTGTTTTTTATAATTTTTATGGGTCATCCATCATTCTTTTCCTCTACTAATGGAAGCTACAATTAGGTATCTTGTCAAAGACTAAACTCATCAACACAATATTCATGTAATAGAAAGTCGGTCACAAAGTCTTTGTGTTGCCCAAGGGGCTTGGTTCATTGATTTTTATTAACGACCTTTTGTCCTTCTCCATTTGAAAACAAATTAAATTGAAAACTTTGAAGAATATATAATACAATTAAAATTAGGGCATCCTAAACTGTTGAAAATTAATACTATTAACTTCTAAACGGGTTGATACAAACCTATTTAAACATAATTCGAACATGAATCTAAACAATAATATAAGAGTCTAATATCGATTATAAACCCAAATTGATAAACGACACAGTAAAGTACTGTCCAACTTACAAACACGGCATAATTAATATAAACTATTGAAAATTATACCTACAACTCATTGGCACTAGCATGGACTAAAGGGTAGAACACAGTTGCAGCCCTTCTATTGGTCCACCATCTGGAAGTAGCTCAAACAAGGCTAGACTATCTTCAACACTACTAGTCATATCTCACAGAGGAGAAATTGCCAGCACCGAGTGAACCCATTCCCTCAACTAGGTTCATTTACACACCAATTTTCTAAAAGATGCAGACATAATACAAGATTAAGACACGTAATTAGAATCTTTGTTTATAGCTATGTTAGCCTCCGATTTAGTTCAAATCAAGTGGTGCATAATAATTTTACCGATTTAGTCCAAGATTAAGACATGATTATTTCTTAAGGATTTCTATTTTCTCTCTTGCGGGCATTTCTTTACCCCCTATACGAGTTTTTTACTACGCTATAGATGTATTGTACGACAATTGTAATTGTTGATTGCTTATCGTAATAATAATCTATTGATGTATGAAAAAAAAAGTTATAAATGAAGTAAGACTATTAAAAAATAATGTATAGTTCGCAAAGATACCAAAAAGTGTAGAGTATGGAAAAAAATTTGTGGCTATTTTCTAGAGAATTATAGAAATTAACATGTGATCCAGTGTGAAAATAATCCTAGATATTTGGACCATGATGTATGGGCTAATCTGATAACCCAATAGCCCAATGGGAAGTCGGATTACGATTTAGATCCCCTCCATTATCTCTTCCCTTCAATTCCCCTCAAATAAAGTGTTTGACATGTACAAAATTTTAACTTTAAAACAATATGTTTTATTAGTCATTTGTTTTTGGTAATGCATTAATCATTGTTAAGGAGTTTCGGATAAGAAAAAAAATCTAACAAGAAACACATCTCTATTTTTATGGATTTGTGGTCCATTTTCTGCTCTCTAGAAAAATGGCTCAACGTGTAATGGAAAGTCGGTCACAAAGTCTTCGTCATCGCCCAAGGGGCATGGTGCATTGATTTTTATTAGCGACATTTTGTCATTGTTGTTGGAAAACAAATCAAATTGAATTTTTTTTGAAGAAAATATAACTCAATTAAAATTAGAGCATCTCAAACCGTTGAATATTCAACTTCCCAATATTATATTTTGTTGTATGGTCCTAAAAAAGCGAATATCAAATCTTATATATATCATACTCTATATAAATGCCAACTATCTTGAAAAAAATTATTCTTCTTTTTTACCCTATTTTAATATTTTAAAGTCAATTTTTTCTTCACAAAAAAACATGTGATTCAGTGTGAAAATAATCCTAGATATTTAGACCGTGATGTATGGACTAATCTGATTACCCAATAGCCCAATGGGAAGCCGGATTGCGATTTTGATCCCCTCCATTATATTTTTCCTTCAATTCTCCTCTAATAAAGTGTTTGACATGTACACAATTTTAATTTTAAAACAATATGTTTTATTATTCATTTGTTATTGGTGATGCGTTAATCATGGTTAAGGAGTTTCGAATAAGAAAAAAAATCTGACAAGAACCACATCTCTATTTTTATGGATTTTTGGTCACTTTTTTTATCTCTAGAAAAATTGCTCATCGGGTAACGAAAAGTCAGTCAGAAAGTCTTCGTCGTCGCCCAAGTGGCACGGTGCATTGATTTTTATTAGCGACATTTTATCCTTGTTGTTTGAAAACCAACCAAATTGAAAAATCTTTGAAGAAAATATAACTCAGTTAAAATTAGAGCATCCCAAACCGTTGAATGTTCAACTTCCCAATATTATATTTTGTTGTATGGTCCTAAAAAAATAAATATCAAATCTTATATATATCATACTCTATATAAATGCCAACTATCTTGAAAAAAGTTTATTCTTCTTTTTTACCCTATTTTAAAATTTTGAAGTCAATTTTTTCTTCACCAAAAAACATGTGATCCAGTGTGAAAATAATCCTAGATATTTGGACCGTGATATATGGGCTAATCTGATTACCCAATAGCCCAATGGGAAGCCGGATTGGGACTTAGATCCGCTCCATTATCTCTTCCCTTCAATTCCTCTCAAATAAAGTGTTTGACATGTACAAAATTTGAATTTTAAAACAATATGTTTTATTAGTCATTTTTTGTTGGTGATGCCTTAATCATGGTCAAGGAGTTTCGGATAAAAAAAAAATGTGACAAGAACCACAGTTCTATTTTTGTGGATTTATGGTCCCTTTTCTGATTTGAAGAAAAAATGCTCACCATGTAATGGAAAGTTAGTCACAAATTCTTCGTCGTCACCCAAGTGGCACGGTGCATTGATTTTTATTAGGGTTTTTTTTTGTTAGCAAGAGAATGGTGGAAAAAAGGAGGAAAGAGAAAAAAAGAAACAATTATGGTGTTTGTTTAGCAAGAAACGAAGGTTTCTCGGGAAAAAAAAAATTCCCGCATGATCAGATTTTCCCATATTTAATGATTTTTTATTTCCCACAAAATTTGCAAGAAAGTTTTTTTTTTTCCGTGAAACTTGTTTATCTATTGGATTGTTTACCACTCTGCCCCTATGTTATCACATCACAACTCTTCTCAGTACTGTGGGTAATTCAAACAATTAAATAAAATTTCTTGTAACTTTCTTGCTTTTCAAACCACATAATGAAATTTTCTTAATACTTTCTTACAAAATTTTCATCCTAATCAAACACATACAAGAAAAAATATTTTTTTCACTTTCTTTTCTTTCACTTCACTTTCTATCACTTTCAATTTATATCATCTTTTTCTTTCTAACCAAGTCTTTGTTTTTTGAAAACAAATCAAATTGAAAAATATTTGAAGAAAATATAACTCAATTAAAATTAGAGCATCCTAAACCGTTGAATATTCAACTTTTCACATATATTTAAAATTTTCTTAATAATCGAAATGATCAAGTCGCGTTGGTTAGAAAAAGAATATTTTTCTCTTATGTGTAACCAAATTGAATATTTTCCTCTTTGGCTACCTAGCTTTTTAATGCGATTCATGTACTAGACAAAAAATAAATATAAAATTAATGAAAATCAAAAATAAATAAACTTGCTACACATATTTATTAAACGGGTCAATATAAATTTATTTACATATAATATACAAAAACTTACTATAAATAACTATATATGAGTATTATATCAATTATTGACCCAAATTAACAAACGATAGGTACAATATTGTCCAACTTACAAACACGGGTAGCACACAACAACTCTTCTCTTAGTCCAACATGTGCAAGCTAGTCAGCCAAGGCCAGTTGTCTTCATGACTACTACCAACCAGATCTAGTGGAGGAGAAGTTGCCAGCACTGAGTGAACCCATTCCCTCAATTATGTCCACTTGCTTTTTATGACCTCAAATTTCATTTTATTCTAAGTTCATCAAATCAAATTATAAATTATACTTTTAACTGTACTAGATTCCAAAGTTCCATTCACTACATTCCAAACCATTGTCACTTCTTTTTTTTTTGAATTTGACACTCAGTGTATCTGGACCATCTTTCATGTAAAAAAAATAATTATTGTGACATTTGTTTGATTGATGGAGAATTTGAGATGGAACAAGTTGGTGTCTTGTCAAACAGTGAACTCATCAACTCGTTATTCATGTGAAGAGAAAAAAATCCAATCACAAAATCTTGGTCGTGGCCCAAGCGGGACGCACAAGTGCACTGATTTTTATTAAGGGAATGACATTTTGTCCTACACCTACTTGTCCATTTGAAAAACAAATTAAATTGAAAACTTTCAAGAAAATATAACACAATGAGAAATTGATGGACCAAAATAACATATATTACTTTCACCACCATTAGTGTATTTCAACGCATATTAAAATTGTCTTAATAATTGAAACGATCAAGTGATGTTTGTTATAAAAAAAAATGTTTTCCTTTTATGTGTAACCCAATTGAATGGTAAAACACATACAATAAATGAGTCCATAAATGAAATTTGAAGACACAATTACAACAATAAAAACAGGTTCAAACAAAATTAACGCCTAATTCAGGGCACATGATGATCACATGACGTTTTTCCTTTAGATAACAGATTCAAATCGATAACATTCACTCCCTCAAAGTGAAATTAACTACAAATCATTTCAGATAGACCCGTTGGTCATCTAAAAGACCTCATGTCTACGCGCTTTGCTACCTTGCCAATGGGCCATGATGTATAATATACAACTAAAAGATATTGCAATTAATATCAATCTTAATTTGTTGCGTTCGCCTCTAAATTAGACCAAGTTAGAGGGTGGATAATGATCAAGTTAGTGTTAGTTTGGGAAGAAAAATATATATCCTACTGCATTTTCATCGACGGGCTACCTAGCTTCTAAATGCGATTGGTAAACTAGACAAAAAAATATATAAAAAAATAAATATAAATCACAAACAAATAAAAATCCGTTGCACATCTATACTACTAATAAAAGAAAGCTAATGGGAATTTTTTTTGATTTTCTATTCTACCACTACTTAATCATATAAAGACAATTATATCTTATTTACCACTTTAACTCTTAAATATTTCTCTTTCTAAGAACTAATATTTGTAATTACAAGTGCAATGAATATATAGTATTACCTATAGGAAGACCTTTCATATTCATAACATTAGAAAAAATTAAAAAATATTTTAAGAATAACATGCTCTCCTTCCAAACCCTCACTTTTCACACAGTAGAAAAATCTTCTCTCTTTAAATAATAGAAGCTACTGATATTTTTGTTCCTCTCTATAACTTCCATAGCTTCCTGTATTTCTGTATTTTGATTTTTTTTTCTTTGCAAATTATCATGAATCTTATGAAAGTAGGACTTGTAAATGATATTGAAGATGATGAGCTCAAAGTACAATAATTCTTGGTTGTTTATGTGATTCTTTTTTTGTATCATTGCTTAACTTCATTAGATATTATCTTACTATCAACTACTGCTTTGATGATCTAATTTGAGTGTAATCTAGGATTTAAAGAGAATGTGATGTGTCTTATTCATTGTTTAGATTCAATTTTTTTTATTTTCTTCTCAATTTTAATTTGTAAATTTGATTTGTCATGGTCTTGGTGCCTGAGATTAATTCTTGCAACGATACGCAAATTCTACTTGTTAATTATATTTTTATTCACTTCTATTGAGTTTTAATCCATTTTTTAGACTTCAATTGTCAAACATTTACTGTAAGATTGTAATTTTTTTCCAATCCAAAGGTAATTTGGGGTGAGAAACTCTATATTATTGATGAGAATTCTGGTAAGTGTTACCCACAACCATGGTAGAAGCAAATTATTTGAAATATAAATATTATAAACAACCAATAAGTAATCAAATCAACGACCTTATATATTCTTTTTATATTTTGGCTTTTTTATTTTCTAACTTCACACTTATTTTATGCATACATAAAACTACAAATATAGAGATAATGTGGGTAAAAATTGAAAAATAAAAACTAAAATTATAATTTGAAATAGTCCACGTACAACGTACGTGGGCAACAACTAGTAAACATAAAAAGCGTCAAGCTTAGAGGCATCAATCTATGCTGCGCCCCGGCTACTAAAATTTTCAATACTATTTTTTTAATTAAACCTGCTTAGGGCACAATTTTATTAATTTTAAGATAAATTACACAAACCAAAGTGGGCATAGGATCCTTATACCCACATAAAAAAATAGAAAAATTATATGTAATGAAAACTTAAAAGTGTAGGCTTTACTCTGT
>CM042186.1:5619680-5711522 GCA_023539305.1 Ilex asprella | reverse complement strand
CACCCCCATCTACCAATATCATTGAGTAAAATTAAAAAATATATATATAATATAGAGGATTTAAATCCGAATGATTGGACCCAAGAAACACACAACTTCTCCTTTTACACAGATTTATGCCATGTGAAACTCGTGATTTGTGTAAAAAGAAGTGGCCCCTTCAACAGCTCCCAGTCCATCATTGTTCAAACTTGTCTACCCTCCATTCCACTGGCTATATATATTTCCTCCATCGGATTTCCTTTTCCTCACACCATTCCTTTTCTACTCAAACAAATTTTCCTCCCTCACCTTCCTCTTCTCCCCCTACTTTCCTTTCCTTATTTTCTTTTCTTCGACTTCAATAATGGCACGTCGGTGTAATCTTTGGTGTATAGTTTCCACAGTATTGTTGTTTCTGAATTTGAAACCTTGGGTTTGTGGTGAACCACAAGTCCCTTGTTACTTCATTTTTGGAGACTCATTGGTGGATAATGGCAACAACAATGACCTTTTGACTCAGGCGAGATCTAATTTTCCCCCTTATGGAATTGATTTTCCCGATGGTCCAACCGGCAGATTCACCAACGGCCGGAATATGGCCGACATTTTGGGTCTGTTTCTTATCCACCCCCCTCCCCCCCACCTAACTTCATCTAAGGGAAAGTTATAGGTTGACCCTTTAAAGAATAAATTACACTTTGCTCCCTAAATTATTATTTTTATTTTACTTTACACTCTCAACTATAAATTTTTTTACATTATATCTTAAAGTATCAATTTTATTTTATATCACTTTAATGGATAACGACAAGCTTAAAAATATCGCAAAGGAGGGAGAAAAATCCCAAAGACCTTCACACCAAGTACTTAGCGATAGTACTACTTTATTTTATATCTTTTGCAACCAAATGGTTGTTAGGAAAAAAAAAGGTCGGTCGGAAGATGAAAATTTAGAGTTTAGGAAAAACAAAGTCATGGATGAATATTTTTCTTTTATTTTTTATCTGTATATGTGTAATAGACAACTATTTATTGACAATACAAATTACTCATATATACATTTACCATAAAAAAATTGACAGTCATTATCTATTATAGTGATATAAAATAAAATTAATATTTTAAAGTACAATATGAGAAATTTTATAGTTGAGGGTACAAAATAAAGTAAAGATAATAATTCAATGAGATAAAATATAATTTACCCCCCCCCTCCTTAAACTATGGTGTTTCCGCTTGGTATTGCCTCATCATTGTCATCAACTATTATGTTCCTCAGAAAGCTCTATTACCAAATTCGCATTATACCCATGATTAACACCATTACGAATTTGATGGAATTTTGTTTTACTTTCCTCTCGAACTATTTGATGATAACAAACATTTGGGTGAAGTGAGTAATTCAATAGTTTAAGGGTAAAGTGAGCAGTTCAAAGCTACTAAAACTAGAAGAATCATTACATAATCCAGTGCAACTTTGATACTTCGCTTTATATATAAGTCACAAGTTTCATGAAGTTGTTGAAGTTTAATGGTAGTAGTTGATGGCCATAACTATGACACTGATTGAAATTGAACCCTCAATGGTCACAGCTGAACTTCTAGGCTTTGATGATTACATTCCTCCCTTTGCAACTGCAAGAGGCCAAGATATTCTCAAAGGTGTGAATTATGGATCTGGGTCAGCTGGAATTCGAGATGAAACCGGACAACAACTGGTATTCTCCTGACCTTACAACATCTCTTGAATTCGTACTTTTTATTAATGGTCAGCAAAATACCCAAGGCTTGATGAGCGGCCCGATGACCTGACAACCCACCGGACTAATTGGGTGCTAGGAAGAGTCGTGGGTAGACCATCAGCCTGGTGGGCTGGAGAAAAGTTTAGGACCGAGTATCCCAATGGGCTAACCAAGTAAGCCAGGTAAGGCCCATTTAGGAACCATGCTGAATTTTAACCCGTTAAAACCTCATTGGGCTAGCTCGTGTTTCAGGCCTTGGGCCAATGGTTACTTTTATTAGCTTTCAACGACAAAAACTATTTCATCGCCAAAAAAAAAGAGAAAATGTGACCACAATCGAAACTCTTTCAATGACGAAAATTGTTTTGGTGACAACTAGATGAATGTTTTTGCGGCTGAGTTTTGGTCGCTAATTCTTTATTTTCAGCGACGATATTTTTGTTTATCACCAGAGATAAGCCTGTCGCGGCAATGTTGCCACAAAATTTGTTTGTCGCGAAAAACCCTTATTGGAGAATTATTTACTTTCGGCGATAAATTTTTTTCGATGCTAAAAAATTAGCAAGGCTTTAATGCTATTGACTAATGAACTTTACATGTATCAATTAAAACTTCATACACACTTCACCAAGCGACATGAGATGGGTATGGGTTACCATACACCTGTTCTCCGATCTCGCAATACCCCCACAAACTCTGACTCTGTGTCTTCTCACAGGGTGCTCGGATCAGCTTGAATGCGCAGTTATCAAATCATAAAATCACAATTCGGCACATTGCTACCTTACTAGGGAGCAAAGCTTTAGCAAAAGAGTACCTAAGCAGCTGTTTATATACAGTTGGAATGGGCAATAACGACTATCTCAACAATTACTTTATGCCACAGTTCTACCCAACAAGCAGCCTATATACACCAGAGCAGTATGCCAAAGTACTTGTTAAACAATACTCTCAGCAGCTAAAGGTCAGTAGTACAAGAGTTATCTCATTCTCTAAGAATAAATTACACTTTTACCCTCTCAACTACGTCCTCTGTTTCACAGTTCCTCTCAACTATCAAGTTCTCATATTTCATCTCCCGCTATTGTTATTGGTTTCATATTATTACCTTAGTTATCACTTTTCTTGCATTGCATCCCTGACTATATATGGTTATTGTTTTTACATTTATCATACCCTCAATATAGATATTGGAAATGCGTATTTTAGTAAAAATTTTGGACGTTTTTCATTCAAAACATGTAAGACATATGGCTTTAGGGCAAGGTGAGATTTGTAGAATTTTAGAATATAAGAGAGATTGACGATAGAATAAATGAATAATGATAGAAAAACAACACACAAAGGATTACATGATTAAGAAAATTGACTACATCCATGGACCTAACGTCTTATGAGCTACATCGATGTATTATTGAATGTGATTGATTACATGGGGCTTAACCCTTTTTATAGGATGAGAATTACATAAGATAAAAATAAATCACACATTTTTATCATCATTTGCATTTATCCAAACAGACTTAGATATCGATGGAATATCTATTTGGATCCTAGGGATTAATTCTTTTTGATCCTATCATTTTTCTAATCAGGTTTCAAAATGTAACTTGTTCTTTTTTTTAAAAATATTTTTGAATTTCTTGTTTACATGTTCTAAAGGGGTCTTTAAGGTTGTTTTTACTGCTATTTTCTTAATTTTTTAGACTTTGTACAAGTATGGAGCAAGAAAAATAGCTGTTTTTGGAGCCGGTCAACTGGGTTGCATTCCAGAAGCCCTGACTAACTATGGCACAAATGAATCTTCATGTGTGGAAATGATGAACAGTGCAGCCCAACTATTCAATGACAAACTCGAGCTGCTTGTTGATGACCTCAAGATCAAGCTAACTGATGCAGAATTTTCCTATATTGATGCATCTGGTTCTTCATCCCAGGTTTCTCCATCTAATGGTATGTTATTTAAACTTTTCTACATGGGAAAATTACATTTTGATCTCCTTAATTATTATGTAATCACACTTTACCCCTGAACTGTTGACTTTCTAACGTTGCCCCCTCAACTAATTGAAGTTGTTTCACATTGCTTCAAAATTAAACTTTCATTGTGTTTTGGGCAGAAAATGTCCGTAGGTGTAATAAAATATGCGTTTTTTTTAATAACACTAAGAGATAGTTCAAGTGGTAACAAGAATGAACTGTAAACGTAGATGTCATAAATTTGAATCTTGTTAACCCCTTGAAACTAGGTTATGAGAGATTTTTTCCTCATGAATGCCCTAGTCCCGGCATGGATGACCTGCCTTTAACCGGACCGAGGAAGGGATTAGTTGAAGTACGCAAAAGCTGATGTGGACACCCCTGACTGAACAAAAAAAATAAATGTGTTTTCAAGTTCTTAAATCAGGCAATGTGAAACTAATGGTGCAATGTAAGAAATGTAATCATTCATAGGGGTAATGTGAGACCAACTGCAATAGTGGCCAGTGCATAATTTGTGAAACGTGATAGTTAAGGGCATAGTTGAGGAGATAAAATGTAATTTACCCTAAAAGGCTTTTTTTGCTGTTTCTGTAACCACTGCACATAACTAGAATCTCGGAAGTTACATTTCAGTATCAGACCAAAAATTACAACTTAATCAAATCAAGTTATGACTTGGTGGGATCGATTATAATCGATCCATTTATTTTTTAATCTCATTGAGTCTAATCTTTTCTGTTTTTCAATAGTTTACTGAATTAGATACCTTAGAACTAACTAAGGTGAGATTTGAATTTCAGATTTAACGATAGTCGATAGTCCATGCTGCAATGTATCGACTACTTTGGGCAAAGGTCAATGTATTCCTCAGCAAGTTCCATGCAGTAATCGCGACGAGTATGTTTACTTCGATGGATATCATCCTACTGAGGCTGCAAATATACTCATCGCAACAGTTGCATACAATGCCATGTCTGGTCTACTATCCTGTGGAGCCTCTTGCATTAGCAGCCATGGAGAAAAATCAAACCTCCATAGCATTTCACTGTCTACCACAAAGGCAAAGTTTGCTGCACAATGAACTACCCAGTGACATGTATGCATGTATTTCGTTTTTGAGAGCATATTCTCTAAATAGCTGAGCTAAGGCTTTTGTTGATGATTTGAATCGAGTACTATTGAGATTATAATCTCTTAAATAGTTGGTGTTAAGACTTTGCTGAGGAATTGAGTGAAGTAACGTGAGGTTTTTTCTTTCTATTTCAATATTGATGATGTTCTTAACACGATTCAACTGTGATGTGAATATAAAGTGTACTTAACAGTTAGGTATAATTCAATCTTAGCTCCAAAGCTCTAGGGAATAGGATTTGGAAATAAGTAGGTGATTACACAGAGTGTTTAGAGCGGCTCACCAGCTCGGGAGCTTGACTAATCCATTCTCAAGGGAGTTTCTTGCTCTAGAGTGTATTGATTAATGTGTGAAGTTTACAAAGAGTGTTTTTGTGAGGCTACAATGACTTGTTTTTACTTTCGAGGGTTTTGCCTCCTATTTATAGTTATCCCTGAGTCTTGCTTGATCTGAAGTGAGATCCTTACCCCTTCCTTGTAACGATCACCCCTTATTGTGCAACGAGACTTGTGCCTACTGAGTAATTGAAGCTATTAAAAGGGGGACTCGGTGGGATCCAGCTGTCATTTGCACAGCCTTCCTTGAAATGTGGACACAAGGAGTTGAGGTCTAAGGTCGAGGTCAATAAATAATATAGATGAGGTGAGCTCTTGACCTGAGTTACCGAGCTTAACCTTAAGTATTTTTGTGGTACCATCAAATATGTTCTGCAATTTTAAGCAATGTTATTTAATGGACTGGGATGAAATACTCGATAAGCTAGCATATTACGTTGTTTCAGTCGTTTCTAAACTAGTGAAATTCAAACCAATAATTTTGAAGTGAAGGGGGCCGACTAGAAAATATTATAACTTTAAAGGCCCAATAAGAATAAACATAACATTCCGTCACTAATTTGGTGAGTAGAATTTGATTTATACGCAAAAAATCAAATTATCGGATCTTTGTATTATATCAATAAAGATTTACAGTTTTAGATGGAATTGAACATACCGTCAGTAAAATTGTAGTGCAATCTTCTAGCATTGTCTGTTTTAATTATATGAGACTGTTTGATGTCTCAGATTATTAAACTAGTACATTTTGTGTATTGAACATGACCGTTTATTGATGTTATTATCTTTTTACTAACTACATTGTTGTTGTTATAATTGCTTAAGCTCTTAATTTTGATATATTTAATGGACACGTGCATATAATGATTGTCATTTTATTTTATCAAAGAGCGAGATTTATATTTAAGTCAATAAACTTGTTGAATTGAGAGATGTCATTATTTATATGATAGAAATTAATTATTAAAAGAAATTACGTACCGGTATTTCAATGGGTTGATGATGCTCTTTTGATGAAGTTTATAAGTTTTGTTCATATCAAACCCTGCTGATAGATTTAATTATCCGACATGACAAATAAATTGAATAGTTTAAGATCTCAAGAATAAAAAAAATTAATTAAATATAATTGTTAGTAGTTTAATTAATTGACGAACATTGTAATCTTAAATATGAGAAGATTATTAAACATATAATAACGAAGTGCTCGAAATATAATTTTGATATAAGGTCTGACAGATTAATAATAGATTAACTTATTATTAATGGATTGTAGGATATTTATCTTGAGTTAGACATAAGAGGATTTCTAGGCCTATTGAAAGACCGACTCATATTTCTCCTTAGGGTTTTTACTGTAGCCTATATATGCGCATTTTTTGTTTCTCTCAATCACACCTTTACCTTCACGTTTAAATGTATTTTGGCGTTGAAGGACATACAGTAGAAGATCATGAAGTCCTTCGAGCCGACTGTTCAGTTTTCATTCTTGTTGTTTTATTCGTCAAAAGTAAACTCTAATTCCATCTTTTAGGATTAACAGTTAACGAATAATTTTTTTTTTATATTTGACTATATGTGTCCTCAACGGATCTTAAGACTGTCATTCCAACAAGAACATCTCCGTCAACTCAAATGCGATACTACGTCCAAGTATGTCCCTTATCTATGCAAGATAGGTGATCTAGTAATATCGATTAGATTGAAGAAATCTATAAATTTTAAAGTCATATTACAACTTTTTAAGATGTGAGTTACAACTTGTAAAAAATATGATTGAACCTAAAATATTGTAATTAATCATAAATGTTACAACTTTTAAATATTACATTATAACTTGTAAAAAAAAATTATATCTGCAGAAGAAAATTCATGCCCGATCATGAATTTATGCATAGATGGACCCTACCACGGCTCCAAATAATGATACGTTGATGTCACCATTTTTGCATACTAAAATGTTAGACTAATAATACATTATTTATAGTATTTAAATTTTTAAAATTTTAAATTCCGACATTGGAAGACTTATTTCAAAGTTTCAAATTTAATGGTCTAAATGTATAATTTTTTTTCAAATGAAGGGTGGGCTGGCTGTGTGGGTGGGTTGGGATTGACGGGAGGGCTATTGGGCCGGGCTTTAACGAGTTTTTTTGGGCAGACTATTAGGCCGGGTAATGGGTTTGAGGGCAATCTCAAGCCATCTTTTTAAGAATATTGAGCTCTAGTTCGGACGAGTCAACTATCAGGCCTATTGAGTTTTAAGCCTATTTTTTTTAAGCTGAGTAATGAGACCTATGAGTAACCAGTCTCATGGACACCCCTACATGTTATACACAAAGAGTGGCACAATGTTGATGGACACCTTGGTCATTGTGTCACCCGATGCTTACATGACCAAAATTCCGTCATGGACTATCTAGGATAAAGAACACTTAAAATTAAATGTCATATATTCGGGACTAACTCGGTGCAATTAGAAGATAATACACCAAAATGACAACGAAAGTATGTTTTAAGGATTAAAAGTGTATTTATCCTGTAAAAATAACTTAGAGATTCTCCTAACAAACCTCTTTAACTCACGTTTCTTAGGGTGCCTATTTCTTAAAGAGCTTCTCCCGTGTGGTCTTCCCACTCAATCATTCTACTATTTTATGCCTATCATCCCTAAATATTGACGAAATTTCAAGAAAAGAGTTGTAATGACAATTTCTTTTTCCGGTAAGCATGGTTTATCATTGACCGAAAGAGAAAATCCGCAAATCAAGTCCTCCAAATTATTGTGACAAAGAAAGAACATTTAAAGAAAAAAAAAACCAAATAGCCTCCTTGATGAAATGGTTGTAACAGACTTGTATAATTGTTTAGATGGAATATGTACCCTTTTTATTAAGTAGCCTTGCAGCATTGACCTCAACAAATACAAGGTTTGTCTTTTGTAAGGACTTGTCCAATATAGCATTGAAGGTTTGTTAGCAAATGAAACAGCGGGAAGTCATTGCAAATGAAACAACGCAATGAAACCATTGTAAAACTCGGAAAGTCTTTAAGCATGTCTTCAACTATATTTTTATATACTTTTTTTTATCCGTAAAAAAACCAAAGAAAGTGGTATAATTGGGCAAATTATAGTTTGACTTCCAAAACTATGACCCTTTTTCATATTTTTCCCTTAACTATCATGTTTTTCACATTACATCATTAACTATTTGATTAGTTTTATATCGTTCCAATATTTAATGGAGAATTATTTTATTTTGCCTTTCGAACTATGTAATTTTTTTCATTTTGCCCCCAAACATCAGCAATTTTAGTACAAAAAAAAATAGTGGATCTTTACAATTGGGGTAATGCAAAAAATTCACTAGTTCAAGGGGCAAAGTGAAATCGATTCCATAATTTAAGGGTCAAAGTGAAATAGAGTCCATAATTTAGAGGGTCAAAGTGTAATTTACCCTTTATAACGCAAGACTTCATTTTCCAATTGCTGCCATTAGGCTTCATACCCAGGTGCTTTTAGGCCATACTTCTTCTTTTCTGGTATTACATCTTCATTATCTCTCTACATAATTCCTCTTTTGGTTTCCAGTTCCATGAGATCCACACACTATCTTACATCATCTTCGACTACTATAACTTCACGGAAACAATTTTTTTGTACATGAAGATAAAATATTGCGTACATCTACCTCTCCCAAATCTGCATTGACAGGAGTCTCTTGTAGCGGACTGCTCATCTTCTCATACTACAACTTTTTTATTATTTTCATTTCTCATCTATGGCCTTTGGGGTTAAGATATGGTATCTGATGCACATAATGTTATCCATACTGCTGAATTTTCGATCATTCATCGTTCGTGGGGAACCACAAGTCCCTTGTTACTTTATTTTTGGAGACTCACTAGTTGATAATGGCAATAACAATGCCCTTGTGACTCTGGCAAACGTTAATTTCTCACCGTATGGAATCGATTTTCCTACTGGGCCGACTGGCAGATTCACCAACGGTCGAACCCAAGCTGATATTATTGGTCTCTTTTCAACTTCTCTCCACCTGATTTAGAAACTCTCAAGCATATTTCTTCAATACTTCACTATAAATATCCGAAGTTAATTATATTAACTTATAGATACAATTTGTGCCTAATGATTTTAATGTTGTACTATTAATTTAGTGATCTTCCATTTGTTTTGTTGCACGTAGTCTCTCGGATTGTAAGATAAATATCATTTGTTATTTACTTTGTAAATTAGCTTGCGATGAGCTTTTTCTTCGACGAGATTTGCTCTATGTACCTCGTAACTTGTTTTGAGTTCCGTTGTAGTATATACAAATTTTTGAAAATAAAATTTATTTACCTACCAAAAAACAGGAATACAATTTCTATGAACTTATAAATTCTTAAAAGCTGTTGAAGTTTATTCTTAGCAGTTGCTAACCATGATTATCATACTGAGCGAATGATTAACTTTGCAGCTGAATTTTTAGGCTTTGATAGTTCCATTCCACCCTTTGCAACAGCAATTGGCTCGGACATCCTTAAAGGTGTGAACTATGCATCTGGTGGAGCCGGAATTCGCAGCGAAACTGCTAAAGCACTGGTAATAACTTGTATGCAAGTGTGTTTTATCCCTGTGTGTGTGTTTGTGTGTGCTAGGTGTGGGGAAAGAGGGTATTTTTTACATCCTATCTCAAGTAGGGGTGTGAATGGACCCGTGTGGTGTCGTGTTCGGGTCACATTTCATATGATAATGCCAAAACTGTTCATATAATGACATATCGAGGAATAAACAGATAAAAGATTATACATTTTCTTCTTATAATTCTGGTTATTCACAGCTAAAGCTGTCCGACCTCTTCATGCTAATTGATCATGTTATTGTTGAATTTATATCATCCTAGGATTGTTTCATGTTCATGTTAACATGTAAAAAAAGGATTTTTGTCAAGTGAGGGCTAAAACAGAAAAATGGATTTTTGCCACCATTACAAGTGGGAGTGTTCAAATTTTCGATTACCCACAAATCGGGTAGCAATGTGAAATATCTACAAATTTTTTATAATCCTACCCTACCCGTGTATATATATATATATATATTAATTCCTAAAAATTAAAATTCAGAATTCTAGAAACTCTATGTTTTATTGATATTTATGACTTTATTATATATAATGTATTGATGTTTATGGTTTTCTTGTTGTGTTTTATTGTAATTGTTTATGTATTATCGAATTTATAGTGTTTTCTTTAGTGTCATTGGATTATTGTGTTAGTTAATTGGTACAAGTTACTTAATTAAATTGTTAAAATAATCTAAAAATTAATAACTAAAAAAGATGTGTTTACCCAATTTCCTATCCGATCAGTTTGGAAGAAATTCGGGTAGGAATAATACATTTGATCGGGTAAGGTAGGTAAAAAAATTTTTTTTCACGAAGTATCGAATAGAAAGATTAAATATCATAATTCTTAAATATATGGTAAGGTGAACACCCCTAATTACAAGAGTTGGGTCAAAGACTTGGCAGATTCATTTTTGGTCAAATTACACTTTAACTCCTTCAATTATGACCACTTTTTACATTATTCTGACATTGTATTTTTAACTGAAAGTTGTTTCACATTACCCAATGATTAACATCTATCACAAATTTGACGAAAGTTGTTTCATTTTGCACCCGAATTGTGTGTTCTTTTTCACTTTGCCTCAACGCTTTAACAATTCCCTTCTAAAAGAAAAACAGAAATTTAAATTTAGTACAATGTGAAATCAATTCAAGAAATTCAATAGTGTAACGGGCAAATTAAATAGAAAACTTATAGAAAAAAGAATTACACACAAATGATTCATCTTGTTTTCCTTACAGGGTGGTAGGATCAGCTTGAAGATGCAGTTAATAAACCACAAAGTCATTGTTTCACTCATCGAATTGTTGTTACTTGGAAACAAAGCTGCTGCTAAAGATTACCTGAGCAAATGCATATATAGTGTTGGATTGGGCAGTAACGACTACCTCAACAACTACTTACAACCTCAATTCTACTCCACAAGCCGCAAATATACTCCAGACCAGTATGCTGCAATTCTCATTCAACAATATTCTTCTAAGCTAAGGGTCAGTACAAAATTCGTCAACTCTTATATATATGCTACACCTATCAAATCAGAAGAGTTTGCAATTAGTGGTTGGCGGGTTGCGAACAAATTGTTTCGTACCTTGTCATTTGGGAGTTGTGTAAAATACCAGTCAACCCTGATTAGACCCATTTAGATTGTCTTACTTAATGCATATTAACTTAAGTCCCTATATTATTTGTGCTATCCCCTTAGGTGCTATTAGGCTCTTTGCCAATCGCGGTCTTTCAAAGTGAACAACTAATGCCTTCCATTTAGTGAATAGAGTTTATAGTCAGCCCATGACCCTTGTTGTGCTTGAATAAACACCTATAACTCGCGGGTATGAAACTAAATAATAGTACTCTTTTCTATCTCAACCAACCCACCATCATAGGTCCCCTTAAATTTCTTGATTTTTATGCTAGCAAAACTACAAATACAAAATTCTCTAATTCTACAAGGATTAGCATAATAGCCGGTCAAGAGATGCAAAATAAATGAAAAATCCGACATTTTTCTCCATTCAATACTAGTTAAACGAATTTTTCATGTTAAAATCGAGTTATTATTCGTGTTTCACAATAGCTTAGTCTTATTATTAACCGGGTTAGCAGGATGTGTTATTTTGGATATTGTATACAAAATTAGTCAATCATAACCGTTTCAACTAGCACATCAATGGGTCAGTGAGTTTTCTATTATTTTTAATCAATCATAACCCATTAATTTAATATCAAAATTTATTTTGTGTTAACATATGGAGGTGAAAATTGCCCCTTTGAACAGCTATTCTCTTGATGCCAGGCTTTGTACAAGCACGGAGCAAGGAAAATAGCAATTCATGGACTTGGTCAAATAGGTTGCATTCCAGCTGAGTTGGCTACACATGCCACAAATGGTTCTGCATGCGTGGATACGATAAACAACGCAGTCCAGCTATTCGACAAAAGGCTTAAGCCACTGGTTGATGACCTCAACAAGGATCTACATGATGCAAAGTTTATCTACATAAACACCACAAGCATTACAACCGGGAATCTTTCAGATCTTGGTACATTTGTCATAACACTCTAGCCAATTCTTTTTAGTTTTTCATTTCCATTCATGTGCATAGGATGCTAATGAATTGAATCGAGTCGAGCACCAAGCTATTCGAGCGTGGGTTGTTCATTTGCAAAGAGTGTTCGGGATCAATTCGAGACCATGTTGAGTTTCAAATATGTTGTTTAAGCTCGACTCTTTAAAATTTTGCCTACACTCATTCTCGACTCGGCTCATATGTCATATGTATTGAGCTTGAGCTTATGTTCAACATAAAGCTCAGCTCGTTTGTACATGTAATATTATATAGGAAAAATTACACTTTGATCACATCAATCTTGTCTTATGTTTCAAATTACCTTGCTCGACTGTTATGTTTTTCACATTGACCTCCAACTATATTGTTATTGATATTTGGCTAATTTCACCTATACATTTCAGGTATTACAGTCCTAAATGCTCCATGCTGCCAAGTATCAACAATAACAGGAATATGTATTCCAGGACAAGTACCATGCAATAACAGAACCGAGTACGCATTCTGGGATAGTTTTCATCCTACTGATATAATAAATCTGATCTGTGCTAGAAGAGCATATAACACTCTCTTACCAACTGATGCATATCCAATCGATATTCGCCACCTAGCAAAATTATAATTGTCACAATCACCTTGCTACACATAATATTATCATTGTCTCGAAGGTTTTGTATTTCCAATACATATAATATATTTTTTCCTGTAAGACAAATAAAGCAAAAAGTTTGATGTCATGTTGTATTGTGTTATTATTTATTTATGGTTTATTAAACTAACAGACAGATGAATATTATAACTTTTACCGAAGTCGAATACAAATATATCATGTCCTCTCTTTGGGGGGTTTATTATGTCACTCTTTCTAATTTTTCTTCATAGCTTTGTCTCTGCGTATTAGAACATCAGGTCCTGTGTTGAATCTCATAGCCACGCCAAGGTACTTCCCGACCAATTAGGTTGCAGGGTGAAACAGAAAGGGAGGCAGCAGTATAGCTCCTATATATACCCATCTAAATTTCAGTTCCTCCTATATAGACTGTCCCCTATATCCTTATTGTTACTATATCTTCATTCCTATACTTATCCCAGACACAATTGATCCATTTGAAATTCCTATAATAAATATTTAGTGTAAAGATTTAGTTTCACTATCAATACACGGATGAAAAAAAAATAATAATAATAAAAAAAACAATACACGAATGAAGAGAGTTCAAGCTGTTTTGGATTTCAGTAAATCAATTTACTGAGATTCTCCTTGGTCTGCTATATAAAAAGTGTTTGCAACTTGTTTTTTGACATGATATTAGTTTGCAGCTTCACTAGAAAGAGCTATATGTGCCTCTTCTCTTCAATTGTGCTTCAGTTCACTGGGCCATTTTTTGATCTTGATGGAAAATACTGTGCCTCTCACAACATTTACGATGTCCCTTTGAATCGATTCAACATCTTTGTAATCATTTCTAATACTCAGTCATTACTTGTAATTCTTTTCACCAAGCGAATGATTCATAAGGTGAAATTTATTCCTACCTCTGTAAATTATTTGTGATGGTGTGTTCTGCGCGATTGAGGAGATGTGAACAATTTGGGGATCTTATTATGGATGCTGATGAGGTTTACTGGGATATCCAGTCAGAATTTCTAGGCTCTTGAGGTTTGAACAAAGGATTCTGGAGTTAATTAGCTAGGAACAAAGACCAGTAGACGAGGAATTTATAAAGATTCATCAGCTTGGAAGTTTGGCTAATCCACTAATGGTGTCTCTTACTCCTTGAGAGTTTTTTATTACTTAGAAGAAGAAGGTTACAGAATTACACAAGATTAATGGCACAAATGCTTGGTTGATTATGATGCGAGGGATTTGATCTCTATTTATAGTATACAGTTGTCTTGCCTGATCTCTGTGATCCTCCCGTAACCAATGTGAATCTTGCGTAATCAACATGATCCCCTTGGGTCTATTACAACCCATATGACATAATATTTGGCCGTTAGGGGTTATATTCCCTTGGTGTGATGTAGTCTTCTCCGATGTGCGAGCTATCACTACCACCATGTGCATGAGGGTCATGTCGGTGATGATTCTTGACCTGCACCTCCCAAGTTAATGATCATGAGCTGAGATGTTTGAACTAAGAAGCCCAACCTTAGTCTTGCGTAATTTTTAGTATCATCAATTTGCACAAGGGAAATTGAAAGATTGATAAGTATAATATCTTCACGTCCAAAAAGTCCTAAATCGTTTCAACAAATTGTCCAGTTTAGAATGGAGATTGGTTCATGTTAGAACGACAAAGATTAAATATAAGCAATAAATCATAAAAATGAACTTACCCAAAAAAAATAATTATAAACATGATCTTGCAGAATCAACATAGTTGTCACCCATCTCACGAAAAGCCCCACCTAAAGGATCATATTCACAACCTAATTGTCAATGAGGGTTAGGTGACGACTCGTGAAGAGGCTGCTATAGAAACGAGGCCTGGAAAACAAATTTAAAAAGACAACATACAAAATAAATAATGCATTAAATAAGTGTTTACAAGTTTAAAAATTAAAATACTAGAAAAACATTATCAAACGCTACCTTACACTCGTGGGAACTCTCCTTTGGGCTAAGTTGAGTCGCACCTATAAGCTGATGCCATGGAAACTTCTATATTAATGTATGTAAATTAACTAATGTCATCCACTTTTGATAGTATCTACTCTGCCAAGTCTGCTTCGAAATCTATTTCCTCTTCATCTCCTAAGGTTCCTTGGTCTAACCTCATCTGGTATGGACAATCAATCAATCCCAAGGATGAGTTTTATCCTTTGGATTGCAATTCTAGAGAAATTAAGAACCAAAGATAAAATGCAGTCCTACTTGGCTAATATTGGTATTGAATGCCCAATCTCGGCTGAAATATGGAGCCATGTGTTACTAAAATGTGGTATTATATGGAATCCCACCCCATGGCCTTAGTTCATACATAGGGCATCAAGTGAATGGAAGGGAAAATCATTTAGAGTTACACTCCTGAAGATTTGTCTAGCAGCTATCGTGTATGGCTTCTGGAGACAGGAATAAACAGAATATTTCGGCATGAGATCAAGGATGTTGTTGCAGTCAAAATTGAAATTACTAATGCCATTAGAAGCAAGATTTTGTCCATGAAGATCAAACCAGCTCATAGTGTCACAAACATCCTTTAGAATTGGCACATCAATCCTCCTGGCCGACTTTTTTGGCTTGATTTTATTGAGGTTGTCTGTACATGGGAATTTATCTATAAGAATATTGATTTCAGCACTCTTTCTTTTTTTTGGAGTCCAGCGGTGGCAAGATCTGTTTGCTTTTGTAACTTGTCACTTTTGTGTACATTTGCTTTTTATCAATACACGTTTACTTACCCCCCCCCTCCCAAAAAAAATTTGAGATTCCGTGACAAACCTCTTAAATTAACTTATTTCTTATAAAAGCTTATCCTTTGTAGTTTTCCTATTCAATCATTCTACTATCTTTTAGTAAAAGCAACCGTAAACTATTTTAGTTGGGTTGCTTGTAGTGATCGAGACAACGAGAGAACACTCTGGCCATCACCAGATAACACAAGAACCCTTCCTTTATTCAGGGTGGGTCTCAGTTGAATCATAGTTTTTTGTATTGCGTGTGTAGTTTTATGCCCACCATCCCAAAACATTGATAAAATATTTCAAAAAAAAGAGTTGTAAAACGTAGTTGACTTTCTTGGTAAAATCTTATAAAATAAAGTTGTAGCAGCTGTAGATTCGTCCTCCAAACAGTTGTGACAATGAAAGAACATTTAAAAAAACAAACAGCCTCCTTGATGGAATTTTTCTAACAGACTTGTATAATTGTTTAGATGGAATATGTGGTAACCCTTTTAATTAAGTAGCCTTACAACATTGACCCCAACAAACACAAGGTTTTTTTGGGAGTAATTAAACCAATTTTATAAATCTCCAAAAGTTAAATCTAGGGCAGGTGCTGGTAACAAAAGTACTCCCACAGATTTCCTCCAATCATATAATAGAGAAATATTAGATGAACTTAAAAATTAGACTTCATATAGCATTAGACTCCATCAATTTATAATTGGGCAATTATATCTTGACCCCCCTAAATTATGACATTTTATCACATTGTCCACTCAGCTATCTTGTTTTTTCACATTGTATCATCAACTATACGATTAGTTTCAGATCGCTACAATTCGTAAGGACTATTATATATTGAACGTAAAGTTATTACACTTTGTCCTCGAACTATGTAATTTATTTCACTTAGCCCCAACATTTTGGCAATTTTCATCAAAAAAGATAGCGGACATTTGCAACTAGGGCAATGTGAAATAATTTGAGTAATTGAAGGGATAATGTGAAAAATTCACTAATTCAAGGGGCAAATTGAAATTGAGTGCATAGTTTAGGGGGTTAAAATATAAAGCAAGCCTTACTTTTCATAATGGTTGCTATTAGGCTTCATACCATTGTGCTTTTAGGCCATACTTCTTTTCTGGTCTTACATCTTCACTGTAATTCCTCTTTGGCTTCCAGTTCCTTGAGATCCACACACAACTATATATCCTACATCATCTTCTCATGCTATAACTTCACGAAGACAGCGTCTCTCTACATAAAGATAAGACTTCGTAATCCACATCATCTTCTCATGCTATAACTTCTCCAAAATCCACATTGTCGGGAGTCTCTTGT
This sequence comes from Ilex asprella, assembly GCA_023539305.1. Lineage (NCBI taxonomy): Eukaryota > Viridiplantae > Streptophyta > Magnoliopsida > Aquifoliales > Aquifoliaceae > Ilex > Ilex asprella. The sequence goes on along the minus strand of CM042186.1, from coordinate 5,694,415 downwards.
AGTGGACTGTTCATCTTCTCATACTACAACTTCTTATTTTCTTTTCTCATCTATGGCCTGTGGGGTTAAGCTATGGTATCTAATGTCCATAATGTTATTCCTGCTGCTGAATTTTCGATCATTCGTTCGTGCTGAACCACAAGTCCCTTGTTACTTTGTTTTCGGAGACTCACTAGTCGATAATGGCAATAACAATGACCTTGTAACGGTGGCAAAAGTCAATTTCTTACCGTATGGAATCGATTTTCCGGCTGGGCCGACTGGCAGATTCACCAACGGTCGAAACGCAGCTGATATTATTGGTCTCTTTTCAACTTCTCTCCGCCTGATTTAGAGCACATTCCTTCAATATTTCATGATGGATTTCCAAAGCTAGTTATATTAACACACAAATTAATATACAATTAGTCCCTTATGGTTTATTCTTAAAAGTTTACAAATTCTTAAAAGTTGTCAAAGTTGATTCTTAGAACTTGTTAACAATGATTATCGTACTGACGGAATAATGAACCTTGCAGGTGAACTTTTAGGCTTTGACGATTTCATTCCACCCTTTGCAACAGCAAATGGCTCAGACATCCTTAAAGGTGTCAACTACGGATCTGGTGGAGCTGGAATTCGCAGCGAAACCGGAAAAGCACTGGTAATGATTTGTGTGCAATTATGTTTTATCCCTCTGTCTATATATGTATGTGAGCTAGGGAGGTGTGGAGGAGGAGGGTGTTGTTGACACTGTATCCCAAGTAGGGGTATCAATCCACTTGTGTCCTGTCTTTGTTTGGATCGCATCGTTACGATTTCATATCATATATATACTCTTTTCATCATCCCATCTATTCAAAAGATCACTTAATTTTAGAACAATTTATCTATTAACATATAAGGAAATATAAAGATAAAAGATCATACATTTTCTTCTCATAATTCAAGTAAACGGGTTATTCTGCACCAAAACTAACCCAACCTCTTCGTGTTATTTTAGATTCGTCTCATGCCTGATTCATGTTAAGGTGGAAAATTAACAAACCTAATCCCAAGCCCAGAGAAAGACGTACAGTTGTCTTGGTTTGGTAGCTGAAAACTAACATATAGCCACCTTTACTCAGAAAAATAGATTTTGGGTCAAAGGCTTAAGAGAAATTTTGACTTAAACTATTGATAATCAAGCACAGTGTTTGTTTGTTTGTTTGTTTTTTAATCTGTAAATGTTGTTAATCATTGTGTTAACTACAGAAAAAGGACAATTATACTTTAAACCCATAAATTATGTTGCCCATGTCATATTATCCCTTGAACTGTCAACTCTCTCATATTGCACCTTTAATTATTAGTTTGAGTATCATATTTCCCTAATCGATGACTTTTGTTCATTGTAAATTTGGACAAAGTGCAAGCCCATAATGAGAAGCATGAAAAGTTGTAACAAAAGACAATTATTGGAGGCATGTGAAACGTAAATTTATATATGAAGGTATAATGTGAGGAAGTGGATAGTTTATGTAGTTCATTAGAAAATAATTAATGTAACGGTTATACCACGTCAGTAATATCACATGATATAATCGTTCACTAACAAGTAAGCAAGTGAGCTCCACAAAATTAAATAATCACTCATTCATGTAATAGTAATGTATTTAGACCTAAAAATGTGAGTTAATGAAGTGGTTTCATTAAAATCATTGATTCAACACAAATTTTTAATGTTTGATTGAGGTTCACAGTCAATCCAAATGATATTGTGAATTAAGACAATAAATTAAGTCAATAAATTAGGTCTAAATAATATCGCTCTTCGTATAATATATAACCATACTTTCATGTACCGTAACCGGGTCTACCTTATCCATTTTTTTAGTTTTCTTATTGGAAGATTACACCGCATATCAATACTAACACAAACGGTTACATTGAATATTTATTCGTAATTCAAAGGATATTTGTGGTTCAGAAAAAAATATAGACAAATAACTCTTCTTGTTTCTTCTCACAGGGTGATCGGATCAGCTTGAAGAAACAGTTACGAAACCACAAAGTCACTGTTTCACGCATCGAATTGTTACTTGGAAACAAAGCTGCTGCTAAAGATTACCTGAACAAATGCATATATGGTGTGGTAATAGGCAGTAATGACTACATCAACAACTACTTACAGCCTCAATTCTACTCCACAAGCAGCAAATATACTCCAGATCAGTATGCTGCAGTCCTCATTCAACAATATTCGTCTAAACTAAGGGTCAGTATAAAATCTTCAGATAATATGCTACAACACCTATCAAATCTAAAGAGTGTGAAGTTAGAGGAGACCTTAATAGTAGGGGTCCCCAGATATTGAACGAGTTTTGTCACTTTGGATTAGTATTGAATACTAGTCAATTTTGATTACACCTATTTTGATTTTCTTGCTTAAAGCCTATTAAATGAGGCCAAATCAAGTAAGTCTGGAGGATCATCTACTATTCTTTCTTAGGCGTTTTTAGGTCTTTCACCAATCACGGTCCTTTTAGACCGGACAATTGATGCCTTCCATTTATTAGATAGGGTTCAATGGCCAGTCCATGACCTTTGTCGCGTTCCGATAGATAGCCATGTATAACCTATGAAGAGGAAGTTCAATAATAATATGTTTTTTTTTATCGCAACGAAACCCAATATTCATAGAACCCCATAAACCATATATTCACTTGACCTTTATGCTAGTAAATCTAATACATACCCCTTTAATTCTGACCCGAAAGGATAGTACAAGTAGTAACAAAGTGAGTTATAAACTTAAATGTTTTAAGTTCGAATATTGACAACCTTTTGGGGTCAGACCATGAGAGATTTATCCCTTATGAATAGTTTAGTCCTGACGTGTGCCTTTGACCGGACCGGATAGGAGATTAGTCAAAGTGTACAAAAATTAGCTCGACACCCTTGACTGTTGAACTAAAAAAAAAACCTCTTATAATTCTACTAGGATTAGGACAATAGCTGATCAGGAAATGCAAAATAAATCAAAAACTTAAGACATTTTATAATGTAAAAATCAACTTATTCGTGTTTAACAATAATCCAAACATATTATATGTGTCATTTTCGAAATCGTTTACAAAACTAGTCAATACTCACATTCCCAACCCAAATGTCAAGTTGTTAATTTTCCGTTATTTTTAAAACATCAATCCTACTCTTCGAATTCCGTGTTAGATTCGTCTTCTATAAACATATCTTGTCCTAAAAAATTGCCCCTATTAACAGCTATTCTCTCGATGCTAGACTTTGTACAAGCATGGAGCAAGAAAAATAGCAATTTTTGGACTTGGTCAAATAGGTTGTACTCCAGGTGAGTTGGCATTACATGCCATAAATGCTTCTGGATGCGTGGATACGATAAACAACGAAGTCCAACTATTCAACAACAGGCTTAAGCCATTGGTTGATGACCTCAACGAGGATCTACATGGTGCAAACTTTATTTATATAAACACCACAAGCATTACTTCCGGGGATGTTTCAGTTCTTGGTAAATTTTCATTACATTCTCTCCGAAGTAGTTTATTTTTTCAATTGCATTCATGTTTATATGGTGTCAATGAATTGATTCGAGTCGAGCACTAAGTTATTTCAGCATGGCTCATTCCTCATTCATTTGCGAAGAATGTCCGGGATTTGTTGGAGATCATGATGAGCTTCAATTTTTTTTTTTTCATATTTGGGTTATTAATAGTTTGCCTAAACCCGGACTCGGCTCAACTCAGCTTGTTTGTCTTACATATATGGCTTAAGCCTGTGTTCGAGTTTAATTCGAGTTTAGAGAGCTCGGCTCATTTATACACGTCATTTATACATGTCTAATGTCTCACATTACCTCCATCGATTGTTTTGATATTCACATTGACCTCCAACTATATGGTTCACACTCTTCTTGCAACTATTATGTGTGTAGTTCATGTTGATCCTCCAACTGGTTATTGGTTCAATATGGTCCAATTGTGGACTTTGGAAATCTGTATTTTACAATATATTTGGAAAAAAATTCATTTAAAATATGATTAACTTTTAGTTTTAGTAAAATATGAAATCAATTCAAGAATTTAGGGACAATGTAAGAAATTATATCTCAGTGGCAAAGTGAGATCAAACCCGTAGTTGAGGGGGTTAAAATGTCATTCATCCTACTAGACACATAATTCATAATGTATTATTCAAAATACATATTTCTTTAGAGTAAATATGTTATTTCTCTAATTTCATGTATTCATTTCAGGTGTTACAGTCCTAAACGCTCCATGCTGTGAAGTATCGACAACAACGGGATTATGTGTTCCAGGAAAAGTACCATGCAACTATAGAAGTGAGTATGCATTCTGGGATGCTTTTCATCCTACTGAGATAATAGATCTGATCTCTGCTAGAAGAGCATACAATGCTCTGCTACCAACTGACACATATCCCATCGATATTCGCCGTTTGGCTGAATTATAATTGCTACAATCACCTTGTTGCACAGAATATTATCGTCGTCTCGAAGTTTTTTTATTTCCATTATTGCATATAATTTTTTTTCCCGTTACACAAATAAAGCAAAAGGCTTGAACTCATGTTGTTCATGTTGTATTGTGACCTCATATTCCAATAAAATTGGTTGTAATGGTGTTGCTATAAAATCTTTTGCGATCGACAAAAATGTTTCAATCGACAGACAGCTCTCAAACGATTACTTATGGATGGGTTCTACTGCCTTATTTCAGGAATTCCTTGGATGAAATTTGATAATCAAACACACGAAATATTGAACTAACAAAGAAATATACATTTATTAATTCAATCTAGTGGGCTTTAGTTACAAAGTAACCGATTTAACAATCTTTAATTATAACACTAACTACTCCCTACAAACTAACTATAACACTACTCCTAAATGCCCTGATCGTGGGTCTTGTGAGAGGTTTGAGTTGTTTTTCTAACTTCTTCCATTTCCTGTCATGTCTAAATTGAATTAACAGGAAAATTGGTGAACCAAGAGAAAATAGTTTTTGTTAGGCACTGTGGGAACAATTTATTTTTAAGTTCTCATTGTGTCCAGCCTTTCCACATTGAAAAATAAAATTTCCTACATGTTCTATTGTGGATTAGCTCTCTTCGTTAGAGAAGAGATGAAATTCTTGGATTTTATATCCCCTGAGAACTCTTCGTAGTCCAGCCATGGAGGGAGCTTTCTGAACACAAGACTCTCAGTTTTTCTTAGGCTAGGACCATGCAAATATTGCATTATTTCTACCAACTGGTTTCCATTGAAAACAAATTATGGCGACCATTCAGGTGTTCACCCTGATCAAAAGGTTGGCCCCTAGTGTTGGATATTCATCTACGGTTTCCAATTGAGGCATAACAAACCTCTCCCGACCCTTCTTGGGAATTTCGAGGAACATTTTTGGTCCATTCCTTTCCCTAGGATTTCTTTCTAGGAAGAAGTTTGGAAAGACCTCTACAAGCTCTCTATCAAACAACAAGTTAAATTGATTTTGATGAGGGATAGTTGGCCTCTCATTTGCAACCATTGGTGGTGGTATATAATTTTCTATAGGGAATACTACAAGACCAGTATTTCCCTCATTCGCCACTGAATTTCTAGTGGCCGTATTTGTCCTTTGATTGATGGGTCCTAACACAGGTGTTGAGAAACTCATCAACTCATGCATGATATTAAATAATTACATACTAGAATTGGAATTATACAATACCTATTTTAGATTCTGTACAAATTCTTATATTTGTACAATATCTTTGTCCATTAGACTGGCCATTCATTGGGCTCGCAGATTCCATAGGAGAGGCACTCGAATTTGCTTCATGATTGCCATTGATTGGTGTCATTTTCACAATTTCGTTGGTCCAAATGGAATCTCGTCTTGCTTCCTTGTTCGCACCATCTTCCTTGATCCAAGTTAGTACAGATGTCCCACCGTATGTGCTAAAAGATTATTGCTCTAAAATTTATTGTGATAGACAAAAATGCCTCAATCGATAGATAGCTCTCTGATGATTGCTTATGGATGGATTATACTACCTTGTTTCAAGATTTCCTTTGATGAAATTCGAAAACCAAACACACAAGATTTTGAACTAACAAAGAAATATGTCTTTATTAATTCAATTGGGTGAGTTTCAGTTTCATAGTGCCTGATTTAACAGTTTTTTATTACAGTACTAATTACTTCCAAAAAACTAACTCTAGTATTACTCGTAAATGCCTTGATCGTGGGTCTGGTGGGGGTTTGAATTATTTTTCTAACTCCTTATTTTGCTCTTTTTATAGCCACTTCTTTTGATAGTTTCTCCCTTATCGATTATTAGTTGATTTTGTAACTTCTAGATAGTTATTTCCTCTTTAAAACTAGAGTTGTGGGAGGCTGCTTCCCATATTTTCTTCAGATTTTGACACGTGACAATCCTTTAATAATTTTAGGTTTGCTAACAACACATGCGTCAAATGCTTTCATAATTTTGCATTATATGTCCAAAAAAATGGGAATTATTGTTTTTACAAGTTTGCATAGGTTGTTAAACAATGATTATGTTACAATAGTAATAAATAATAGGAAAAATTACCAATAAGATTACTTTTCCCTAAAAACATCCATCAAGTCCTATCATTTTTGTTTTATATCAATGAAGTTCTACTTTTAATATTTTATTTCAATTAAATCCTAATTAAATTAAATTCCAATTTTATCATTGTTCGTTAGTTATTAAATCACTTTATTTTTTTTTTTTTGCATTCTTATGTCAAATTGGCGGCACACTTTTGGGACATTTCAATTGCTATGTGACTTTGCATTCTTTCTAGTATGCCAATTTTGGCGACACACCCTTGGGACTTTTCAATTGCTATGTGATGTATTTTTTTCTTATAACAAGTTAATTTTTACTTCGATTAAGGTAATGTTATTATATTGTAGATTCTTTTCATACATTATCTAGTTAGTTTTAAATTATTCTATTAATTTATACTGGATTTAAAATGATTAAGTTAGGAATTTATTTTAGTAGTTGTGTTTGAATCGATAACGACATTAAAGTGAAATTAATTAACAAACATTATCAATGTAGCTTTTTTAACCTTTCTTATTTTTTTAAATACCCTGCAAGTGTAGTCTCGGGTTTTAAGATTGGGTAGCCCAATGAGATAAGAAAATAAGAAAATGTGGACTTTTTTTAGATCTTGTCATGAAGTTTATGTTAGTTGAGTATTTTTAAATTTTTAATGGGATTTTACTATTAGTTTTCTAAGCAAGAAATGTATGTCCTCTTAATTGATTCTAAGAATGCAAAAAATAAAAAGGTTTTTGTAAATTAAAGGATAAGAATAAAATTGAAATATAATGGAATTTAAGACTTAATTGAAATAAAATATCATGAATAGGATTTCATTCATATAAAACAAAAATGATAGAACTTAATGGATTTTTGTAAGGAAAAATAATACTTATTGGTAATTTTTCTTAAATAATATTGAAGTATCTGTTTGTTTAATACAAAATGGTATACATTAAAGGTATCCACCCGACCTATGATGTAGAGTTTTTATGGTCATGCTACTATATATATATATCTCAAAAATAGTAGGGTTGTCTTGTCCATACTAAAACTTGGTGGCTGTGGCACTCTTGTTGTTAATGGTGAAAGTAGACATCAATAGTTTTCTTTTTGCTTTCTCTTTCTCTGGTCTAAATGTGACTCAATGACTCCCACTTATCAAAATTCAACATAGGAAATGGGAGATCCACCTACATCTGGTATGATCCTTGGCACCCTTTGGATCCTCTCCCTTAATTCATTGGGGAGACAACTATTGATTATTCTGGGCTGGGAAGGAATGCTAAAGTCAGTAGCATAATTATCAATGATGATTGGTCCTGGCCAATAATTCCTAATGATGCTTTTTCTTCAGCTACCCGCCCCCAACTAGCTTCAAGCCTAACCTGGAGGATTCTGTGCAATGAATTCCTTCAAACACATTCCAATATAATGTTAAATCTACATGGCAACCTCTTAGAGATAAAAGTCAATTTCAAGAATGGTCCAAGGTGGTTTGGTACTCGGGTGTTATACTGCGTTATAGTTTTATTATCTAGTTAGCAGTGTAGCAAAGATTGGCTACCAAGGATAAACTCTTCACTGATGTTTTTTTGCAATTAGTAAAATGTGTTTTAGGAGTGCCATTGAAACCCATGAGCACCTCTTTTTCTGGTGTTCTTTGACTTTCAAATTTCGGACCTCAATGCAAATGAAATGTAATCTTCAATGGCCACACTTGGGTTGGCCTACAACTGTTCAGTGGTGTGCTACAAACTTAAATGGTAAGAGCTTGCAAAAGCTTGTAGGTAAATTGATACTCTCATCTTCTGTCTATATTGTATGGAAATAAAGGAACTGTTAGTTCGTTAGAAACTCTTTCAAAGATGTTGGCACTATGTATAAAGAGGTTATTGATAACATCAAGCTCAAACTTCATCTAAGTAGAGGATATCAGAGATCTCTCTCAAATTTATAGCTTCAAAGAGAATAATGGGATCTTCTAGAACTATACTTGACCCCATTGAGCTGTTTTTGTGAATATTGCATCAAACTTTGGATGCCTGTTTTTTCTACATTGGTTCTACTTTTGGGGTTTTGTTCCTTTCTCTTCCCTTCATTTCTTTTGGTTTTAATTGCTATGAAATGTTGTGTCCTAGTGGGGACAAAGTCCTTGGGGCTTTGTGATGCTATAATGACATTCTCTGTTGTTCTGATGCTCTCTTGGTTATTCTGCAATCTACTGTGGACTTGTCTGGTTGAAAGAACTGTTGATGCTGTGAAATGATGCTTTGGAATTTGTTGGAGTAACATGATATATATGTTCTCTTTGTTTCATCTTTATTTCTTTTTGTTTATCTTCATATATACTTTTGTTCTTGGGATGACATATATGCATATGTTCTATTAAGAAGAGCTGCCATCGATCCCTGTTGTGCTTTTCTTTTCTTGATTGGTGTCAACTATACATGACACATACTTTGTATATGAATCCGTTTTCGGTTTAATGAAATCCTTACTTACCGAAAAAAAAGTGACTCTGACAAATAAAATTTTCCCGATAAACTTGATTTGAAAAATTAATAGCCAACCATAATTAATTTTCACGCATCAAAATTCAGTTGAGTCCATGACACACGATAAGTTGTTTCAATATAACATGGGATCAATGAGTTCAAGTTACAGATATAGCATCTCAATATATAGGGGTAATGCTATGTTATTTGACTCTTCAAAATCCCCGAGAAATCTCATGGACTAAATTGCCCTTTTAATACACTTGGAGAGATCTTATCTTTCTCTTTTCTTTTCTTTTTGAACTTTTCTTGAGGGATGAGATTGAAACCCACATTCATATGAAAACAAAATTGAAATCTTCTCCCGTTCTTTTCCAATTGTAAAATAAACTATCAATGCATCGCGAGTCAATTTAATTTTCAAATGATTTGAAACACTTGTGTCATGATTGTAATTTTATCTATGTTTTGGAAGGTATTTTCCATCTCTTTAACACATAACATGATGGATGCTGGTGTGTAGAATAGAAGCTTAGAGTTTCAAGTCCGGAGAAAAGTCAAGCTATGTCTTACCATACTAACGTCAACTAAAACCGACAATTCAGTACACAAGAATTCCATCTCTTTAGAGTTAAATAAATGACATACAATATCTCATTCTCGTATGCACATATACCATTTTCGTGACTCAAACCTCAAGTTATAATGGATCAACTTTACCCTATGGTCCGACCTCACACTTATGCTTGCTACCAAATATAATTTACTCTTACTTGACATTGCCACATTCTTCATAACCGCAATGTTTTCCCCCGAAGCTTTTCGTTCCACAGGTATAACTTATAATAGAAAATATCTGACAAATAAAAAAGTTTGTAACACCAATGCAAGTAGGGAAGAAGAGAGTAAATAAGCAGCCAATTAACATTAAAACAAGTTTGTATATAACGTTATTATATCACACTAACAGTTCATGCAATAAACAGAAAACATAGAAATTCTCTAGTAACAATTTTTGGAGTCTTATGCAAATCCATGAGGCAACAACGTTGTGATACAGTACCAAGCCTCCACTTCTCAAATTTCATTAAAGAGCTACACTTTCTCCTGGTAATTGACTGGATATCGTCTCCACAGCAACTAAGAAGAGGAGAAATTGCAAGCTCTGATCACAAGTCAGCTGGGAATGCAGCAGAACAAAAATGTTAGAATTTTTTTTTTTACTTTCTTTTGTTGTTTTTGGTGTGTGTGTTGGGGGTAGTGTCGCACCCATGGCCAAATGGTGGCAGGAGTGACCTTAACTACTAGGCCACTCACTAACCTCAAATTTTGTATTCTCAAATCATCTTGTTTTACTCTAGAGTTTAACAATCTAGGTCAATAAAACATTGATGCAGTGTTCTTCTTGATTCCCATATGCACCTCTTTCTTTAGTTCGTGCTCGTTATATTAAAATTCATGGTGAGTTTTGGGGTTACAACTAAGCTCTTTCTTATGACTTAGGTGTTATGAGCTCACATCAAGAAAATAGTTGCTCTATCTGAGGGGACATGATTGTGTACATCTAACCCTTCAAGACTCGTAATGGTGAATGATTGTGTTGGGCTACCTTTTTGCTTCAAATCACTATACCTCTTGTGAGACAAAAGAGTGAAGAAAGTGTTTTAATAGCTAGGTTTTGCAGGCAACTATGGCTTCACTAGCCCTCATGTGATCTAATGAGTTGTCAACCAAACATGTTTTTTTTCCTTATTTTATCAAAAAAAAAAGTATTACCAAACATATTTTGTGTTTTAAAAAACTTAAAACAACCTGAAAACAAAACAAACACAAAACAAAACGTTACCAAACGCCACTTCAGTGAATGGTTGGCTACAAACTCAAGATAAAGAAAGTTCTAATAGATGAGCTGATGCTTTCACAAATTGTGAGCAATCAAGCACGCATACGAATTATGAACGAATGAAATGTCTGAAATAAACATAACATGCTAAATATATATGTTGTCTGCTGGAAGTAATTGATTATAGGAGATGCTTACACCAACTGAAGGGCTGTTTGGTCTTGGCGGGAATAATGATCATCGGATTGAAGCCCATTAACTTGGAGGTAGTTTCGAGCCTCAAATGGCTGAGGTGGAAGGAGCTCATAGTCAGAACTCCCTGGCATCAAGTTCATCTGTTGCTGGGCTCTCTCATTCTCAGCTATCTGAATTACTCAAAAAACACCAAACATTCACTAAATGATTGAGTCTGCATGCGTGTGTGTGTGTGTGTGTGTGTGTGTGAGAGAGAGAGAGAGAGAGAGACCTTTGCTCGGAGGTACTGATTGTTGTTGTGCAAGTCAATTTCCTATTGTGCATGGTTAGGTTAGAAAAAACAGGAAAAACAATATCAGAAACCAGAAAGAAAAGTATGTGCAGTTGAATAATAGCATCTTGGTAACTTCCTTGTGCATTTACATTAGATTAGACATGGCATCACAATGAAGACAAAACTCACTATCACCAACAATTTGCAATTTCACAAGAACTAAACAGTTCTATAGTACAAAAGATTAGAGAAAAATTTACTTTGAACATGTGAAGGCTTACAATTGATATATAACCATATGATAGCTATTCAATATCTATATAATAAATCACATGGGAATGGGAAGTTGAATTTTATCTCCTATAAATTCTTCTCCCCAATTCCATCACATCACCCATCTTATCGCAAATTCAATCATTTAATATTTAATTAATTTTTAGTTTAACATAATTTTTATTTCAGATATTATCTATATACGATAGTATACACACATGTTTAAAAAAAAATCGGATTATGTATATTGAGAAAATTTTGTCCATATTTTAAGAAAATAACGGGTAAAATAAATTTTAAATGATATAATCAAATAAATGAAAGGAAATTTTGTTATTTAATATAGTTTGATCGGATTTTTAGTTGCTCAAATTTGATGTTTTCTTCATGCCTTCAAGCGCATGATATGACTAGTATTTATGTATTAGAGCTTATCTCACATCGATAATATATTTGAAACTAGTATTTGACTATTGTAGACTTGTTCTCTCATTGTCAATTGTTATCACTTAGATTCTGCAACATGATATCATTCAGTAGGTTTGGCTAGGTTGTCTATCTAAATTTCATTGTTCTCGTAATTGACTGTGTGCCCCTATACCCCCCCTTTTTTTCTTTGTGATGATGGACAATCTCTCTCAAACCACATTCTTTAGGCTCATCGCTACAACACACTCCTTGTCTCGTTGGGTTTCTGATGAAGTCAAGAAGAGTGATGGACAAACTTTTATTATAGTTGTGGGGTTTCAAGGAGAACAAGTTCCTGCAGTCAAAGTATGGTTTCAAGAAAGGACTTATTTCCTATGTAGTAATTCGTTAGATCCCTCTATAATTCTAGTGGTATTTATATTTGTATTGGAATAGGAGAAGATTTTTGAGTTGCTGAAAAATGAAACTTTTGAGATTGCATAAAGCCTCCATTTGAGAGTCGAGTAATTCTTCTCTTGAAGGTAAGTGAGTCTCTACCTTGCGTAATTATCCAACTATGTATCCTTGTTTTTATGAGTTTTATGCAGTCTTATATCTATTAATAGCAATACAGGTTTCGTATTTCGATCGGTGATTCTCTTTTCATTTTTGACCTACATCAGTTCTATTAATAAGTTGCTCTTTTACCTATCTAGCATACATGCTAACCCCCTTAAAAGTGATTTTTTTTTTTTTGGCAACTATTCCTCAAGAAGATGAAGTGCAATTTGCAGACATGTTTGGATTCATCCAGGGCACCTTACCTGTCAGATATCTAGTGATCTCACTGGTCACTTCAAGGTTGAGATAGTGGCATTGCTCCACATTGGTGGACAACGTTTTGGCCAAAATAAGGAGTTGGATCAACAAAGTTCTCTCATAATGTAGGGATGTTTCAACTATTAAAAGCAATCATTAGCATCATTCTAAACGTTTGGGCATCACATATCTTCATCCCCCAACAGGTTGTTGACACAACTGAAGGAATAAGGAGAACATTCCTATGGAAAGGCACTGACTTAAGGCCTAGTGAGGCTAAAGTGGCATGGGAGGAAGCGTGTAAACCAAAAAATGAGGGGGGTTCGGAACTCAGAAGGCTTAATATTGCCAATGCAGCCCTTATGACGAGGCATATTGAAATTATTTTCACAGACATGGGAAGCCTATGGGCTAAATGGATCCATTCCTACCACCTGAACTGAAGAGTAGAAGTTTCTGGGAGGTTAAACCACCAAACAATGTTCTTAGAATTGGTCAAATCTCCTTAAAATGAGAGGTAACATAAGATCAAATGTTGTGAGCATCATTGGTGATGGCAAGAAGACTAGTGTCTAGCATGGCTACTGGCACCCCTTAGGGCCTTTGATTTTGAAGTTTGGCATCAGCACAGTAGAAGAATCAAGGCTGCAATTGAGGGATAAGGTGGTGGCTAACAACAGGTGGAATTGGCCAACTAATAGGAATGCTGAGCTTAGAGAAATCTTAGTTAATTTGCCTAACTACCATCCCTACTGAGTAGAATGATGATAGGATTATGGGGACTGCTACACCTCTGTAGAATACTTTCAACATCCTCTTGGAATATTATCAGAACCCCAAGCTAGAATGTTCCACGACACCATATTATATGTTTCAAGCAAGCCATTTCAAGAATGCCATTCATCACTTGGTTAGTAATCAGAGGAAGGCTGAACATGAAGGAGAGAGTATAGACAGTTATGGCTAATGTGGAGCTAGGATGCCTTCTATGTAAACAAGCACCAGAAAACCATCCCCATTTTTTCTTTGAGTATTAGTTCACTAGAAAGGTATGGTCTAAGCTCACGGACCTCTGTCAAATTCAAGAGATACAATGTACATGGGCTATTACAATTAAAGATGCAAGTTAAACTTGGAAGGGAAAATCACTAAGCACATCCCTGAAAAAAAAATTAGCCATTTAGTGGTAGTTTACTCTATCTGGAGAGAGAGGAACCATAGACTCTACAAAAACCAGACAAGGGACCATTAGATCCTCACAAACACCATTGTGCAAACTTTAAGAGACAGCCTGAACTCTAAAAAGTTCAAGCACAGTCAACAAAATGAGAGGTGTCCCAAACGTGGCAGTTGCCTAGTAGTTTCTTTATCTAATGGTGGCCTAAACTGGTATAATTTTTTGTGAAGTTTTAACACAAGGCTGTTATTTCCCTTGAAATTATGCAGGAATAGTGCAATTCCTCCTTTTGTATCACTTGGCTAATCCAAGTTTTTTGTCATACAAATTATGTAATGCATTATAAGTACATGATCACTTGTAAATTTTTACATTTTGATGAATAGATTTTACTTTGCTTTTTTGAAAGAAAAAAATTTATCTCCCTTCTTTTTTTTCATTGTTGATCAAGATTATTACTAATGCTTGGTTTCAGTTCACCATTTTGAATGTTGAGGCTGGAACAGACAAATATGTTTGACACAATGAAGTTGTTGTGAACGTGCAATATGGTGAATAATCAAGACTAAAAATACAAGATTTTAGTGTTTCGATATAACTCTGCACTGATATCCACAAGAATGATTATTATTGCTATATTAGAATCCAAAGGGTTACAATATATTTATAGGCACCAGTTAATGGTCTAACTTGAAGACCTAATCCCACTAAATTTGCTACATTAATTCCAATTAAACTTTTTACTTTACCCAATTCTGGTTAAACTCCCCTATTAGATGTACATTGGAAACCCTAAATGTACCCATTTCCTATCACAGGGTATTCCCTGCCGCAAGGCATTCTTTATTGCAAGGTATTTCCCACATTCCCAACCTATTATTCGACTCCAACAACCAAATAGTAGTACCGCTGAAATGGCCTATTGACTTTTGATAGGAAACACATCCTTATCTAAAAGCGAAAATCCAATAGACATTATCCGTATTAAAGTTAGCAGAGCCTAGTGAATATGAGCAACTCACTATTTCTAACAATCTCCACATTGGCAAATAATTCACCATTTAAGGAAAATAATCATAACTTGTCTCTATTGCGAACTCATAGGTGGGGGATGCCACCTTTTTCAACATTGAGAAATATTAATCAAGTTTAAGCAATGCTCGAACTTGTATGAAAGAATTGGCCTTATCCACACGTCAGCTGCATCATCAAGAGTGCACATCTTTTTCCAGTATAACCTCTCCAATAGCAATTGATTCTCTCACCTCGTAAAACCTCACATCAATGTGTTTTTCCCTTTCATGATACACCTGATGCTTTACACTCTGACTATCACAATGCATCCAAACTCAACCTTACTTGAACCTAAGATCTTTTGCAAACTCTTTAATTCACGGCTCTTTCTTGGCAACCTCAGTCACTGCCTTAGTTGTAGATAAAGCTATTGGCAATTATAACATAGATCTCCAACATATTTATCCTCTTACAAATGTATACGCATACCTTATAATAGGCCTTCTAGCATTCAAATCCCTAGCATAACCAGCATCTACATACCCCCACTATTGAAATACAATCTCACTATCTAGCAAACACAATACCTCGGTTTGCTCTCCTTGTCAAGTATCTTAAGATCCACTTTACTACCTTGCCTTGTTTTTTCCAAAACAAAAAACTTGCAAGAATCCAATTCTAGTGATTTAACCCCAAGCAACAACTTTCTTTTGTATAGTTCCATCATGTCACGCTCTTCTATATGTCCTAATCGTATATGTCATGATAAAGTATCATCGATTTTAATCTCAGAAGATATACCAACAATAGAACTCTCTTCCAACTTGTAGATATTCTTTGCAATCTTTTGTCATTTCATAATCACTATAGAACTTTTAGTAGCCTTCAATTCTCCACCTTCTACCATGTAACCATAACAATTGGAGTCAAAGGTTCCCAAGCAAATAATTTTTTTTCCTCAAATCCAAAATATGTCTAACATCACTCAAAGCTTTCACAACACCATCAAACATCTTAACACTAATTGTGCCAATTCCAATGACTTTACGTATTGCATTGTTATCCATTAGAATGGTACCACAACTAACTTGTAGGTGTGGAACCACTCTAAATTAGGAGACATGTGATAAGAGCATGTAGAATCCAGAATCCATGAGTTTGCCATGTGACCAGAATTTGTTGAGACCGAAAGCACATCACCATCACCATAGTCTGCTTCTTATATTGCCATCATTGCTATGTTCAATGGTTCCTTTTTGTTTTTTTGCTCCTTTACCCTTCTTCCTCTTAAGACAATTCTTCTTCATGTGCCTTCTCTCATGGCACTTGAAGCACTTTGTGTCCTGTTGATCCATACTTCTCCCATGATTCTGATTACCTTTTTCTACAAGCCCTTCACCTTGGGATCCTTCAATGATATTTTGCCTCCACTAATTATACACCAACAGGGCCCCCATAATCTCCTCTACAATCAAAGTATCCTTCTCATACAATAAGGTTGTAACTAGACTCTCGTATGAAACAAGAAGAGAAGTTAGAAACATCAATGTCTAATCTTCCTCCTAGAACTTGACATCAATCCTCAACAGCACGCTAATAATCTATTTAAGCAAATTGATGTGTTGAGTCGGATCTGAATTGTCCACCATCTTAAGCCTATATAATTTCTGATTAAGATAGAGCTTGTTCGATAAATATTTCGACATGAATTGACTCTCCAGTTTCTTCCGCATTACTAAGGAGATTTTCATTCACGACATGATATAGAACATCATCCGCCAAAATAGAGGCAAATTGTGCTCTCCACCTTCATCTAGAGATCTTCCCAGTCATTCACCGATATTGTTTCAAGTTTCTTCACTTTTTCTTCCAACACCTTGACCAATCCTTGTTGCACCATCTGATCCTTAACTCTCTCTGCCATACCCTAAAGTTTCTCATGCCACCAAATTTCACAACTTCATACATGGTCAATGAGGAATTCCTTGTAATTGGGTTGAGTAACCAATAGCTCTGATACCATTTTATTGTGAACATGCAATATGGTGAACAATCAAGAAAAAAGAAAAATCAATAACAAGAACATAAAATTTACGTGGTTCGATAGAAATCC
Organism: Ilex asprella; assembly: GCA_023539305.1. NCBI lineage: Eukaryota > Viridiplantae > Streptophyta > Magnoliopsida > Aquifoliales > Aquifoliaceae > Ilex > Ilex asprella. The sequence goes on along the minus strand of CM042186.1, from coordinate 5,677,219 downwards.
CTACCTACATCCATAAGAATGACTTTTCCTTATTATTGCTATATTAGAATCCAGAAGGTTATAACATATTTATAGGCACAAATTGATAACCCTAATTCTGGTCCAACTAGGAGACCTAATCGCAATAAATCTGATACATTAATTCTTAATAAACTTCCTAATTTACCCAATACTATTTCCTATCGCGAGGCATTCCCTCTATGAGTATTCCCCACATCCCCTAACTTATGATTCGACCCCGGCAACCAAACAGTAGCACCACTAAAATACCCTATTGAGTTTTGGCAGAGAACATATCCCTATACAAAAGAAAAAGTTTAATGGACATTATCCACATTAAATTTTGCAAGGCCTAGTAAATATGAGTCACTCGCTATTGTCAAAAGAAACATAATCAAGAAATACCAAACTATTATTTAGAGGTTGTGGTCTCAGTGAAACACATTATCTTTGTAAAGAATGATGAGCTTAATCTCTTGAAGCTTAGAGGAATAATTCATTATCATGGGTGTCGTATTTTTTATTGCTTCTTTTCTTTTTTTTTTCTTTTTTGCAAGAAAAAAAGATCTGTTAATGCAAGGTGACAATTATCTAGGTTTTCAAATACATTGGTTAAAATCTAAATCTTCCAAGCATTTAAGAACAGTTGAGAAAGCACATTGAAAATCTGTACGCAACATCCAAATACTTTTTGGTTTAATGATTCCTTACTTACCGAAAAAAAGCATGCAAATACTTACCCTCTTTTGCATGAATTCGATTTCAGCAAACAGCAGCTCATTCTACAACATTGAGAGAGAGAGAGAGAGAGAGAGAGATGTCAGATGGAATCTATGACCTTGTCTGAAAACAGAATATGATTTATAATTGACAATGAAAAGTATGAGTAATGTTTTGTATCCCAAATTTGTATATCAAATGTGCATCTTAAATTAATGAGAACCATTGGATGAGTGAGTCCCAATGAAAAAAATTGACGGGATCCACTCATCCAATGATTCTCATTGGTTTAAAATACATATTTGGGATATAAATTTAAAATTTGTAGCATTACTCGAAAAATATTTGTGACTACATGGTAAAAAGAACATTACTTTTTTTGATCGGATTCGGCTAATGCCTCTCTCTAAACGGCTCTCGAGATTCTTGAGGTCCCTGACACTCAGAGAGCCCAAAGACTCACCCAGCATATTCCTGTAAATAACATTTGTTACAAGAAGTCATCTAAAAAGAAGTTCTTTACACTACATATGCAAATAACCCTTTAAATTTACCTGTTTGAGTTCTGCAAATTCCCTATTTGCGCACGCAATTTTGAGGCTTCTTGCTGGTAAAACTGGCATAATTGCCCAACAAACACCTATGTTAGAGTGTTGGTAACGGTCCTAGCTATTTTTTCACCTTGCGCGTGTCCCAAGCTTCATTGTAATATCTATATTTTTTCGGGTACCGAAATTCTTCACCTTCCGAAAAAAAAAAAAAGTAGTCCTAGCTACCATGGGCAATATGTTTACAGTTCCTGTTTAACAATTTAACTTATTGAAATCATATGTAAGAGAATCTTTCTCAAGAATCAACATACCTAACTACACTGTTTTCGCGTATGTTGAACAAGAAGACTAAAATTAGATCAGTACAGTTTGTCTGCCATCAAAATTTATTGCCTCTATAATTTTTTCACACTAATCTCTCTGTGAAACAACTATTTTCATCTCTAGAAAAATTGATTCTTTTTATCTCTACCTGGGCATTGGCTTCAGAAACAGACCCGGTGTTGGAGGAATCTGAGCATGCCTTCTTGTACCTGTCGATTGTTGCTTTAACACTGCAATCATAGGATTCATTAGATGAAAGAGATATGGAATTTTTCTGAACTAAACATCAACACAATGATACATGAATTGCATTCCAAGATTAGTTCCAAAAAAAAAACCCAAAAAGCAGTTATAAATAGCCACTCAATTAAGAAAATTCTTCTGAACAATGACTAGGATGAATAATATGTCTTTTGGCTTTTAGGATGTCCAGAATATCTGTTGTGTCTAAAAAACTAAACGAAATGCATGGATGATAATTGCTTGAATGCACATATACAAGGGAAAACTTAACCAGAAGACTAAGGCAATGCCTATATGAGTGTCCCCAAGATAAATTGAAGTCTCTAATCTCTATAAAATCATTAGAGAATTTAGTCTAGGAATTTATTGCAGTGTGATCAAACATTTTTTGAACTGATAGTTATGTATTGTCATGCTCAATCCACTTAAAGGATTGATCTGAAACAAGATGCTGGTCATATACGATGGTAGAGAGAAGGGCTGAATGGAGTATCAGAACATATTGGAAAACTTGATTATCTATGACAGTCAAACAACAAAAACAGTGAAACAAAATCGAGAACCTAAGCTAGTAGAAATACAAGGATTCAACAGTACTTGTAGCAGTTTAGACCTTCCAAGATGGAGCAAACACTAATAAGAAACAAGTTCAAAACCCAGCCAATGCATCAATCATAAGACATCCATTTCTAAAAAAAGCTAGATTTTGAGGAGAGATCTTGTAGTTTTAGTAAACAACTTGCTACAAACCACTTGAAGAAGCGAATTCAAAATAGATGTTGTACCACTATTTTCATTTTGAAACACTCTTACCATTCCTATCTCTCTAAATGATATAGACAGTAAGATGCAAAGCTCAATTAGAACGCGATGGTATCAAGGAACTTCCCCTCTAGAGCTCTACTATAGAGCGGATTAATTGAGGCCAAGGTATGAGAAACCAACTTATACTAGAGAGCTAAGAACTCTTTCCCACATAGTCCTAGAAGTTGAGCAATTAAAAAAGACATGACTATGATTCTCCTCAGCAATTCTGCAGATAACACTTGAGCCTACGTGATTTTTTTTCAGTAAGTAAGATGATTTCTATTGACCGAAATGGAACCATGTACAAAAGGGATACCACATATACAAAAGACACCCAACCACATATACGAAAAAGAGCAAAGGGATGGCAGCTCTTCTAAACAAAGGATTAGAAGAACCACTATCCGGGAAAAAAAAACATCTAAAAGAAGTAGAATGTTCACATCTTCACATGATCCAAGGTTCCAAGTTTTTCAAGTATTGCAAGCGAAAGAATAAATCGTATTCTAGGAATTTGTTGAGGATACAAAATGGGCTTGTACCCCGAGACTTTAGAGCCAATGGCAATAGCAGAAACTCCAAGTTGAATATGCATAATGGACGCCATTAGGAGCAGTCAACCGTTTCACCTTATCCAATGGTTGAGATATATGAAGGGAGGAGGGAAGGAAATTATATATTTCCAAAATCTCATCAACCGTCAAAGGAGGTCAAGCTCAATTGTGACCATTAATTATGATTTATGACTTTCACCGTAGCATCTACAAGAAGGGTAGACTGTTCAATCATTTTGTTTGTCCATTTCAGTACTAGGGTGCCCATTATCTTGCCTTAGATGAATAGATATCCCATCTCCTCTAAGGTGAACAATCAAGGGTCCTGCAGCATCCCTAACCTTCATCAATTTCCCCCTGTTCCATGTGCAATTGTGTGGAGGTCTCACTTCCTCAAAGCTTTCCCTCTTCAGACATATTGTTCTAACCCACAATGCTCAGAGATTCTCTTTCTTGGAGAGGACACCAGACATTTCTTAACAGCAAAGTTTTATTGCAAGCATGAAGATCCTTAAGGGCCAGACCACCCTATTGTTTTGTTTTAGTGACAATCCGTCATGCAACTTTAGTACCAGCTTTATGTTCATTACCAAACCATAAGAAGAACTTCAACAAATGATCTATCCTATTTAAAAATGCTTAACCAATCACTATGTACATTATATAACACAGACTTGAATCCTGCCTAAACAGGATAAAGATATATGGTCAAGTTCTTATGTTGCACAATCCCTTGGTCTCAATTTAGTAGAGGTTAGTGAGATGCCCCACTAGAAATTGTCCTGTCTCGAAAGCAAAGCATTGTTTGATTTGATCTGTGTCTTGAGGGACACCAGTAATGAATAATTGGCTTTTAACAGCATTTGCACATAAACCAGAGAGATCTTGGAATCTTGTCAATAGCCTGTTAGGGTCTGCCATAATAGTTAAATCCCATGACTAAAGAACATAAGATCATCAACAAAGCTTGAATGTACCATCTTTTTCTTTTTGCACCTCGAATGGTATTTGAAGCAACAAGAAACAGCAATTTATGCTTTAATTAATTTTTTTTTATGCTTTGATTATTTGAGTAAATGCTTTCATAAAAATTACAATGAGAAAAGGAGACACTGGATCACCTTGTAACACCCCATTCTGCCAGGAATGAAACCAGCCAATTCTCCATTAATATATCTCACTCAGGGTGGAGCCAAAAAACTAGTTTTGGGTGGACACTTTAACAAATTTTAATTTTTTTTCTGCCCGTTGATAAAAATGATAAGGTCAAAAACCAGTATGCATAGTGTATTCAAACAAAAATTAGCAAAAAAGATTAATTATATCTTTTTACACAAAATAAGGTTTAATGCAACCATTTACAACTGACCAGATTAATTTTTATACTGTAAAAGCAATGTCATCAAAAATATTTTTCTCTATATACAAAATCATACTAAGTCATCCACTTCTCATAACTATGTATTTGGGTCTTTACATTTTTCATAATTGAAAATGCTATCTCCAATGGCAATCACAACTAGTAAAATTAATGTCAATGTTAGAAGTATGTAAATCAAAGAATATACGACGTTTTTCTAGACTTGATCATTTTTTTAACAAGATCACCTATCCCTATTATATTAGAAACTCAATGCTAGAGTATGCATTAATAATATAATTGTCACACTGATCAAAAAGTGTCAAGAACTACCTAGTATCATAATGTTGTTACCAACTATTCATAACTCAAATAAAAGCAAGTTACATCTCACTTGAGGGTAGCATAGTCATCGTAACGTTATACAATTGTCTATCACTTCTTCTCCTCCCTCGATGTTTTCATCAGATAAGAACAATCTCATCAAACAAACACTTATATTTGAGTGTTTTTTTAGTCCTATTGATTTTGTAATTTTAAGTTAAAGCCCTGGTTTTCTTACATACTCACAAAATGATCCTTTATTTCATTAGACGATAACCTTAATTATTATACAATAATTAAATAATCCAATAATTTTTTCAACAATTACAAAATAAAGTCAATATGCATAAACTTTATCTGCATATACATGTAACATGTCCAAAACGTGTGTGTAAGATATTAATCATTCGGTAATAGGATATGATAAAAAATAATAGGGTGATTATAATTAACTAACTCAACAAGTATCTAAAACCTATATAACTAATATTAATAAAAAAAAATTGGGTGTGGGCATGTGTCCCCTAATCCTCACCTTGCTCTTCCAATGCTCTCAGTGGACATGCAATAGAAAATTAACCTTCAAAATTGAAATTGATGGGTCAAGCTCAAACAGTCCAAATTATGTAAAAGGATCCAACCTTAATTGAAGAGTCCAGTCATATAAAGATCCATCAAGCCCAAGTTCAAGCCTGATCCAGCTGAAAGCCCTCCTCCGAAGGAATTGAAACATGAGCACGGAGATACCCTACTATATTTGTAAATTACCAAAATTGGAAACCCTTTGCTTACTCCACCGCCTCACTTCCAAACCCTAACTCTATAAATAGTAAGCCCTCCTCACATCTAGGGCACATCTCCCAAAAAGGTCTACACTCTTCTCCTACACATTGCTCTCTAGCTCTCTCCTTCTCCCTCTGATTCAAAGTACTGTAGCTCCCTGGAGCAAACTCCTAACGGAGGAGAGCACCATTATTCATAAATAAAGAAAACTGGTCACCGTTGCCATTGAAAGTGGATGTAGGCCACGACCGAACCACTATAAACTCTTGTGTTAGCTATTCCTTTATTTGTTCTTTCATTACTTATCTACTAATCATCGATTAATTACTACGATACCATTCATCTTCTTGACTGTGGACCTTGCACTGATTTGTGCATCATCAAAAATGATAAAGGCTTCGTACTGGTTCAAGGCTTATACTTCCCTAAAATGCAATTCACTATTGTTAGGTGTTTTTCTTTTTCTATTTTTCCACAAGAGGTGGAACTTCCTTGGTGTTTTTCCCATTGTTACTCATAAAGTTTTCCTTTGATCAATAAAATTTATTCACTTTCTTGAAAATAAAAATAGGACTTCACACCATTGGTACAACCTTAATCTCCATTGATTTTTACATGAAAATCCCTTTGTAAATTGATCAGCTTTAGGGTCATTTCAAGAACTTTATACTTTGTTTGGTACAACATCAAATAGAAGAATAAAAATATTAGAAGAATAGATAAAACATCATGATTGATAAGGAAATAAAATAGGAATAATGAAAAAATGGATGTATTAGTCTTTCTTCTATAACTCGCCAAAATCTATCTCCTCAAAATTGAGAAAAAAAATAGAGATAAAAAGTTAATTATATGTGTTAAAAAGTATGTTATTTACTTTCATATATTTTAATATGGGCATTTACTTATTTATCTATCACATATTATGTCCACATAATTTCATATATAGATAACTATCTATCTTTTTTTCATTCTTCCAATTTTTCATTTTACCAAACACAAAAAGGAAAATGCTATTTGGAGAATGTAGGGAACTAATTTACTGCAGCAATTGGATTAAAAATAGTGTTCATTTAACATTGAAATTCACAATTAATCCAATAGTTATACCTGATTAAGTCATCAAATTAAGTCACTATAGCATCGCTCACACACAAAAAAAATCACAACATTCAATTTTCCTACTTTTTATCTCTCCTATTAAATGTAAAAAAGAAAGAAAAATTTCTCTATTAAATGATAAAAAATATATCATCCTCATCTTCTATCCATTCATTTTTTTTTTTCCATCTACCCTAGCAAATCCACCATTATTACTAAGGGGATTCCAAGACCAGAAACTTATGTGTCCTCCAAATGTCATCTAGGTAAAACCATGATCACACTGGTTTCAGCCTATTGGACAGAGGATAAACAAGTGCACACATAAGTCTACATACCTCAATTTAGCCGCCAAAAATATTATGACACTAAAAAACAACAGAAAATGAGGAGAAATCTGGATGTTCTTTCAGTCAGTCAGACACTCTGTCTGACAAAAATCTTACTGTGACCTGATGGAATGTAACATAGTATATGAACATTCACGTTTCTCGATGTCCTATTGCTACCTTAATTTCGTCGAGCCACTGATTGGCTGTCTCTGCCATGCTGGCTCAACTTCCCACAACATGATTGGCCCACGGAGATTATTCATATATACCACGTGTCACTCCACCCAACTGCACTATGATTAATAATACCATTATACCAGTACCCACATTCTTTTAACTGGAATCAGTTTTCAATTTTCATTACTTTTTCACTGTAATTGTTTGCTTTAATTTTTTACTTTATTATATTTCTTAGAAAAAAAAACTAAATTCTATTATACACGACACCTATATTCGTAATGACAAAATAGTGGGATAGGGAGAGGACAATAGGAGCAGAGAAAGAAGATGGAGGCGATTGAATACAAGATTGAAAAGAAGATAAGAGAGATAAACGGGTTATAAATAGTTGGGCGCGACCATTGTAGAAGAAAGTATAGATTGGTTAAGAGAAGAGAAAATATTGACATTAATTATAATATGTTTAATGTTACAATTTTTGTTTTTCACAACTATCCCTAAACGAGTTCTTCCTATAGATTTGTTATTTTTTTGTTAGTTTTGTCAATTCTCATAGCTTCTCAGCTTTTCCTTTGCATACATGTATATTTACTTTAATTTAATAAAATTTATTTTCAGAGACATTAATTATGTATGTTGTGTGTAGAGTGAACACCAAATCCCTTTTTCCTTGTATTAATTTTTATGAAATTGCGATTTAAACTTAAGCTTTCAAAATATAAACATGTTTCTTAAAGTATATTTTCAATAGAAAATTAAAAGCATATTTCAAAAACTCACTCTGTTAAGAAAAATAATTGAAATGTTTTTTTGTGAAATATTTGAGAAATAATAGGAAATTTCATAAACGGGACTTAATTATAAAAAAACCACCGTAAATTCATAAAAATAAATAAATTTTATGTCTCAATAACATTCCTCATGAATAAATATTATTTAAAATATAAAAGGAAATTCAGTCTTATCTGTCTGAAACTCTTGAGTACATGAGAGCCGTCCATTTCAGCAGCCAAAGCTTTACACTTCCCATGCATGTAAGAAGCCAAAGAGCTCAGAAATCTCCCATTGGCGCTCTCTCTCTCTCTCTCTCTCTCTCTCTCTCAATATACATACGTGCTGTATATATGTGTATTGACTTGCACAAATGTATCTTGTGCGAGATCTAGAAAAATTCAAACCAAAGTCTCCAATGCCAAACCCTGAGGTGACGGTTTACAGGAAAAAATGATGACTTAAAGTAGATGTGAGCCATTCTCATTGGTTCGTCTCTCTCTTTCACTTCTGTAGTTCTGTTTCTTTGCTGTTTCAGTTCCAACAGTTTTAGCAGCTTTGGGAAAGCCTTAACTCAAAGACCAAAATAATATCTACTTGCAAGTTGTGAGAAAAGCCCAAAAAATTATTTCACCATTGAAGATAAAATTAGGGCTCAGAGTGAAGAAAAGAAGGGAAAGAAAGACACTGAGTCAAGGTATAATGACAAATTGCTCTCTTTTGTCAGAAGTCAAGAACTGATAAATCGTGTAGTGACGTGACCAAAGATTCTTGTAACCTAGACAAAACTAATAACCATCTAAACTGGTCTTCATTTCTAACTAGACTAGACTAAACCCATGTCCTAAAGGAGGAAGATACACGTGTCTACACTACCATATAAACACAAAACCTTCTCAAACCAAACTGGGTTTTGAGAAACAGCAAAAAAAAAAAAAAAAGATTTTAGTGGTTTGAAGTTTTGATTTGATAACTAGTACGTTAGGGGAAAAAACCCATTTTGATTTTCTTGAAATAAACCCTAATCTCAAATCCTTGTCTTATCCAAACTGGGTTTCGACTGGTTTGAAGTTTTGATTTGATATGTTGTACTTTAGGGGGAAAAAAACCATTTTGGTTTTGTTAGAACAAACCCTAATTTGGTTAATTTTGTAATTAATAAACCGTAATTTGTTAGGGTTTGCGTGGAAAGGGTGCTAAAACCCAACTAGAAGTAAAGAGAATACCTTGTTAATCCCTAATTTGAAGATTTGATTGGATGTGAAAGAGTATTTGACAGGTTTGAAGAGGAAAACCTATATGAGGTTTTGAAACCCTAATATGATTTACTTTATGGGGTTTATGACAACTTTCTCAGAGTCCTTTTGTTTCCATTGTGATGTTCACAACTGACGTGCTATTAAGGAAGGGTCAAGAGATGAAGGAAATGGGCAAATGAGAGGTTGACAGCTTTCTTTGTACACCTTCTTAGAGAGAGAGAGAGAGAGAGAGTAGGCAAAGCTAACAGCAATGGAAGAAGATACAGGAAGCTGATCTCACAGTTCTGTATACCTTCCCAAAATCCCTACTTGTTGCTTACAGCAGCCATAGTGCTTCTTCCATTTCTATCTTTTAGAGCAGATCTATGTATCTACCAAAGTATGAATCAAAAATAGATCAGAATAAAGCAAAGCTCATTGAGGAAAAAAAACAAAACAGGAAAAAGAAAGACAAGTGAATGTTGGATGAAGAAAACTTAAATCTTCACTGCACACAAACATGACTGTGTCCTTGAGAGCTTAAATCTAACCCAAAATTCTATACCAAGAACTCCACTAGACAAGTAAGCACATATGAAATAAAACTATTAATACCCCTTTTAGAAATCTAAAACAAAACAGTATCATAGGTAAAGGGCTTGAAATTTTCTTTATCCTGGGAAAAAAAACCAAGAAAGGACTTGAAGAGAACAGAAAAAAATTAAAAATTTCAAAACACAAGCTGTAGAGGCTTTGTAAAGTGAGAGTAAGGCATTGAGAAACCAAGATTTTGAGAGATTATGATTATACCTGTTGTTGGCATACTCATAAAGCCGCCCGCGACTAGAGAAGACAATAAGAGCAACCTCCGCATCACAGAGAACAGATAATTCATAGGCCTTCTTGAGCAAGCCATTCCGGCGCTTACAGAAGGTGACCTGACGATTTGTAGTGTTTTCGATCCGCTTGATCTCGATCTTTCCCCTACCCGATTTTGTTTGGGTAGAGATCTCCATGGATTGATTTGGGAAAGCCATGGCAGCAACTGAATCAAGCACAAAAAAATAGCAAATATTTTACAATTTCTTCAAAGGTAAGAAAATTATCAGATAAGAAAACTATAAATTTCTTCCAACTGCAAGCTGATGGTGCAACGTTTCCAAATTTCTTGAACTTTTCTTTAACTTCTTGACAATCAAATTGAATGTTATTGCAGCAATCAGACTGTTGGACAAGTAAATTTGGCTGATAAGAAAGGAGGTGAACCACTGTAAACTGGTTTTTGAGCAAAACTAACCTGGTTTGGAAACAACAGGGTGGTGATAACTGAGGAAAGATATTAAAGTTTCTGCCTTTGCTTTCTCTCTCCTCAACTTCCCTACAAATCTTCACAGAAGAGTTGCAGAAAATGGAAAAGAGTTACAATAGGAGATGGCTATTTATAAATCACCAACGACCCTTCTTCTATGATATCAACAAACTTAATCTCTTTATATTAAGTTATTTAACTTTTATATATCCCAATAATCTTAATAGGTTCAGAGTCTTCAGAGTCCCTTGTCCATTCATTTTTAATTTTACATTTCCCAATACTTTTTCGTAACTTATGGAGAGAGAGAGAGAGAGAGAGAGTAGAAAAGGACCTCTGAAAATGACTTTTGCTGGGGTGAATGGGACTTTAGAGCTTGGACTTAGTTGCACTCAAGCTTTAACATTCCTCGTATAGTAATGAGAAGAACAGAACCTATAAGAGGACCTCCCCAATCCGGATTAATATGTATTTGGAGCTAGTATTTCTTCTCTTTTATTTTTAAAAATTTAGCTTTTGGGATATGAAGATATTGTTCTGATCTTATGGCTAGTTGATGTAGAAAATAACTCACCAACCAATGTAATCCTCACTGTATTCACAAAACCTACCCCACAATCTGGCTTCTCTCTCTCTCTCTCTCTCTCTCTCTCTCTCTCACACACACACACACACACCCCCATTTATGTAATTAATTTTGACCATAGCATTAACATAAAATAAGACTGCAGCCCCTTATTAAAAAATCCAAGCCAATTATGTGCAATTAAGAAGGTGCTTGAATATGGTACATAAAAAGAAAGTGCTTGAATGAACCACCCATCCCCTCCTCCCCCAACATAAAAAAATGCTTGAAACAATATCTAAATAATATTATTTTGTCCTAAAAAATATCTACTGACTGCAAAGCATCAATTTCGTAGAACTCATTTTCTAAAATGTTGTCTTGAGCGATTTTAACGTCGAATATACCTATTCTCGTACGCCAAAGCTTCTATTATGCGTGTTGTATCATTCGCTCTCTTCTCTCTCTCACAAACACATCCACATTTATGTGACTATTTTTTTCACTGTTGCAATATTCTGTAAACTGTGACTAGAAGCCTGACAAAAGTGAAGGGGACTGCCATGTGACATCCAGCCATCTATTGCCCTTGCCATTGAAACTCAATTATGGTAACAAAAGGAGAAGCACTTGGCCCTCCAAACACCAATTTGTTTTTATGTGAGTCTCCTAATCTCTGTAACTTGCTTATATTGGTGGGATCCTCCATGAGTAGATTGTGCCATTCCCACCATGTTCTTCACTTTTAAACGTTTGGGGTGTGTCTTGGCACTCTTGCTTTGTTCATGTGATTATTACATACTTTAACAACACACATTTTTTTGCCATTACCACTTTCAATTGATATGATTCAAATTCAACCTAGAGATTAGTTTGTGCCCATCTCTGCATTTTGATCCCTATGTTCTTCTGTTATGTCACTTGTCAAAAGAGGACATGTACTTGTTCCCTGGCCAGTATGCTACATGTTTAACATCTTGGTGACTACTCATTGCATGGCTAGTAAATGTTTTTGTTTTGTATGTTACTCGACTGATGAAACCATGTTTGTGTAACTATACAAATGACCCTCCAACTAGTGGTGCAACTTAAGCAAGGGGTGGGTTGGGAAGTCAACTTGGGTTCAACCCAAACTCGACTCCAACAGGAACCCTTTAAATCGAGTACCATCTATACTTAAATTTTGAACAGGGATACACAACTTGGGCAAAATTTTGGATTTTATTTTCAGGTTGAAATTTTGATTCAATTCGTGTTGAAATTAAGTCCAATTAACATTTCATTTTAGGGTTATAGATCGATATCAATTTAGAGTAAATCTGAATTAACAATAAAAAAGGGACTCTTTGCTGGAGTATTGTCCGAATTCAAAGTGTATTATGTATTTTTCACCCAAGTCTAACTTAAGTACTAGAAATTTCTATCCAAGTATTGAATATTTTGGTCAGCCTCAACTTGGGTTCAAGTTAACTCGCCTAAGTTGCACCCTCTATTACCACTGACTGGTTTGTCAGATCAAGAAAGAAAAACGTCCATATTGTTGTGCTAGAAAAAGGTGCCTGGTAGTATCATAACAGAATTTCTTTGAAACAGGATATATAAAATAGTTAACCAAACTAATTGCTCCTTGCCTCATCTTATCAGCCATGGAAGAATTTATGAGGAAAAATTTTTTATGGCTAAACTTCTAATCTATCCCACCTTACATTCAAAAACACTTATTTTCCATTTCAGCATTTCATTTACTTTCTACGTTCCAATGCAAAATGAATAAGCAATCGAATTCTTCCTTGATAGCCTCCTTGCAATGGTTTTATTTTTTAATTGGTTAACAAAAGTATTCTTTTTTAAAAAAAAAAATTAGTTGAAAGACATTAATTTCTGAAGGCTCCTCGAGGTATACTCACAAAAGATATATTAAATAAAAATAATCTAGGAAATCACCACCCATGGTTAAGTACACCTCTCACGCCCTCAGAGATTAAACATAGCGCGCATGCGATATTTTTCATGAGTGAAAATATAATCCAACACAACTACCCTCACGACCCGAGAGGATTAGGCTCAACACTACACATTCCTCAAAAGACTTCTCTTCATACGCTGTGATTGGCACGTTCACCTCGTACTAAGGTAATTTGATGCTTCTATACGATATTTCAATTTTTTATTTTTTATTTTTTATTTTTTTGGGGGGTACACAATAGGCGATTTTCATAACTTGTTTCTTTACATGTGTTTAAATTGATATACTTTCTGAGGAAATTTCACTACACATTCTAAACTCATGGATTTAGGTTGAAGCACTTATAGCCACAACAAGAAAATCTTGGGCATATCTACCATGAGGACCACATTGACACCGACTCTTACAACATACCTTCTTTCTTCATAATGGAAGTGTTAAAGAGTGTTATATGCCAGCATATCATCCACTGGTATTACCTCATTAGAGTAACAAAATTGGTAAAAGGGAAGATTATGAATATCAAAGTTCTACTAATGGTTGAACATTTACAGAAATAATATTTTGAAGTATGATATGACTCAGAAATAACTTTGTGTGTGTTTTTGTGTGTTCGTGTGTATCTGTGTGTGTGTGTGTCTGTGTGTGTGTGTGTGTGCGAGAGAGAGAGAGAGAGTGGTAGCAAAACAGGGACTAAGAGTATTGCACAACTTGGATTAGGTTTAGTGGGAATGTTTAAATAACTAAAAATCACCCTATACCCGAGCACTAGACGGTTAGATGCATACAATCCAAAATTAATTGGCAATAAATAGAAAGGCTCTTGAGCCATATAAACCAACCTTTTTCACGAATATCTCATGTTCGTTCTATAATTTTGTAATCGAAAAGGCAAATAAATTAGACATAAAAGAGAGCTCTTTTAGAGAATCCTACTTTATTCACATTGGTCTTGCAGAAAAACAAAGAAAATTTGTGCCCTAAGTTCTATAAAATCCAATATTGTCCTAAGAAGGGACCACAAAGCTATATGATATCATTTGGACCTAATTTTGTTGAAGGTTGCAGGACTTTGAATGCATGACCTAATACCATAAATGCTTAACAAGTCTATTACTGCATGTCTCGATCATACATTTTTTTCCCGGTAAGTAAGTAATTTCATTAATCAAAAAATAACACGTAAACCGTATATTCTACGAACACTTACGAAAAAAAATCCAACAAAAGAACAAAATCTGTGAAGAGGGTCGGATGGTGGGTCTCGATCATACTTTCTTAATCACTCCAAACCATTATTTGCCCTTTCTGAATCAACATGATTAATGTTTTCTCATCTAGTTGAGTGTGAAACTTAGCTAAACTAGAAATTATCACCAATATGGTAGTGGTGGTCCGGCAAACATGGGCTTGTTTGTGGCTGATTTATGACTTAAAGAGAATTATTTTTTGCCCTTCACGTGTAAGTCTTTGGTCTAATGTCAAATTGTTTAGCAATCAGTCAAAATACTAATGGAGGCAAAACTCAGTTGTGCAATGTAGAATCCAAAAGAAGATGATAGATAGACCATTCTTTTTATGACCTTTTTTCTTAAGTCAAAAAATTTGGCCGTGGGTAAATATTCTTTCTATAAAATATTTTTCTCGTCTCACAAGATAGTTCAATACACGTCCATGAGGATAGTAATCTAGAATAGGTTGCAAGAGCTTTCTTGCAATGATAAGATCATCGCGCATTCGAAGCGCAACAAAACCTAGCAAAATAATAGTAACGTCATAATGGATTAGAGTTGGAACCAAGTGAGACCAATGTTGTTTCATCTAGGTCAGGTCGGGTCAACAATTAAGACTCGTCTTTTTGCCATGAACTCCATTATTTTTTCTCTAATTCCATGTTTAAGCCTTCAAACTAGCTTTTTGGCCGATTTAAAAATAACTAGAAAATTAATGATAAATTGCAAGAAACTCCGATTTTATTGTTGTCAACTTTCCTAATTTCAAAGATCAACCATTCATGTAGATATACTTTTGTACATGGATCCAGTTCGGTCAAATATAAGTCATTTATCGAGAAAAAAAAAACTTTTTTGGCTCCAGAGGACATGTGATTCTATGATAATTAACTAGATTATTACTTTTCAGATTGGTAACTTTCGTAATATGAAGGATTTACTTTTGTTTTTGAAATATTTAGGGTTTTGACTATTCTTATAAATTGTCTCTAAAAAATAGTGATTTTGTTGTATAGTAAACAATCCAAAAAAAAATATATAGAACATTACAAACTAAACACGACACAATGAAAATAATAGAATCCCAAACTCATAAAAATAGACAAAAAATTCAAAGTAAATGTTGTACTAAAAAAAAAAAGTCTACTCCACACCCAAACAAGAACCTAAATGGAGTAGTACTCAAAAGAGTCTACTCCACACAAAGCACCAACCTAATCTGGACTTTCAAGTGTAGACTTTGGTCATTTGGTAACCTTACCAAACTTGGTTTCAACAGTACCAAAACAATATAAATGAATTCAACAAGGGTCTTCTCTCATCAGCAAACGCATTTCTATAAGGTTTTTTTTTTTGGGTTAAGTGAATAATTTTGATGGGGCAAGTCCAAGGGCCCAACTCATGTTATAAGTTCGGTCTGAATTAATGGCCCAACTCCAAGAGATCCAGCAAGTCCAGCTCAATGTGGTCCACGTCTGGTCAAGCTCATAAAGTTCGGGGAGCTATGTCAGCAGGGAGCATGTAAGGTCATTCAAGAGCCTCATTCTCGCCGTCTTGGAAAGATTCAACCCCATCCTCATCCTTTGACCAAGTCTTATAGAGAGCACCGTAAGTGTCTCGCCCATTGAGAAGAGATCGTCAGTTCCACCAGATTAGTCGCTTAGTTACTAATAATTCGCCTAACTTTGTTATGAGGCGACTATAAATTGTAAGTCTTGTCAACACTTGGGGGGCATCACACTTAGTAGAGCACAAATCTCTCCTATCTCTCTAAGCTTGTAACTATCTACTCTCCCTACTCACTTGAAGTAATAAAGCACCCGGCAACCTTAACCATTCAAAGTGGACGTAGGTCACGTTGACTGAACCACTATAAACTTTGTCTCATCTCGTTTACTGTGTCTCTCTACTTTAATTACTGCATTTATTACTTCTCATTTGAGAGGTGGTGTACAAACTCAATTTGTATATCATCAGTTTGGCACCGTCTGTGGGAACAAATAAAATCTCACTTTCTTTGTTAAATCTATGGCGATCACCACGAGAGGATGAGGTTGCTCCTCCACCAACTGATCATGTCCCAAATGCGGAGCAGATTTTGGAGACCATGAAGCAACTTGTGGCCCTAAACCAGCAGATCCTGCAACTCATGTTCGCTGGACAAGAAAAATTTGGACCCCAAGCCAGAAGAGCTCCATGCCCTGGGCGTCAAGGGGCTCTGGGCACCCCCTTTGGAGCCAACTTGGGCACCCCACCCTTTGGAGCCCCCTTGGGCTCCCCACACAAGGAAACTCACCATGAGGGACCTCTACCTCCTCCTCTAGCTCCCGCTTCTCATGGTGGAGACCCTCATTTCCAAGAGGATACGGGTGAGAACCAGAGTGTGGAGCATGGAAGTCATTTTCATGATAATTCCAAAGAAGCTCCCAATCAATGAGATGAAAAAATAAAAAAGGTACAAAATTAACTGGGTGACGTCTTCAATGCCATGAAGACACAGGGACCCGAGAAGGTGGACTACCTCGTTAGGCGAACCGACATGCCCTTCGTACCTGACGTGGCGAACTATCCACTTTCCCAGAAGTTCAATATGCCATCCGTCGAAACCTTTGACGGTACGAAGGATCCACTTGATCACCTAGAGACTTATAAGACTTTAATGCTACTGCACAACTTCTCCGGTGAAATCATGTGCAGGGCGTTCCCAACTACCTTGAAGGGATTCTCTTGACAATGGTTTGCCAAGATCTCCCCAACCTCCATTGGCTCCATTGACGAGCTAAGCAGGTCCTTCGTGTCGCACTTTATCTGAGGATGCCATAACCAGAAGCCTGCCACCCACCTGCCCAACATAAAGAAGGACCAAGATGAGAGTCTAAGGGGCTACTTCACTCGTTTTAACGAGCAAGTCTTCCAGGTTAAGGAGCCCGATAACAAGATAACTATAACCGCCTTCTTGGGAGGCCTCTGGTCATCAAACTTCCTCTTTCCAGTGATGAAGTGCCCACCGAAAAGCATGTCAAAACTGTTGGTAAAAGCTCAAAAGTACATGAATGTTGAGGATATCACAAGGGCCAAACGAGGTGAGTCTTCTTGTACAAGCAAGAAGAGAAAAGAAAGAGACAGGGATGACAAAAAGGAGAGTGGCAACAAGCGCAGCAGGACAGAAAGAGAGAGGGTACCTGTCAAAGACCGGCTTGGTCCTGCTTCTTGGGAGGCCTCCGGTCATCAAACTTCCTCTTTTCAGTGATGAAACGTCCACCAAAAAGTATGTCAAAGCTTCTGATAAAAGCTCAGAAGTACATGAATGTTGAGGATATCACAAGGGCCAAACGAGGTGAGTCCTCCTGTACAGGCAAGAAGAGAAAGGAAAAAGACAAGGATGACAAGAAGGAGGGTGGCAACAAGCGCAGCTGAACAGAGACAGAGGGTACCTGCTAAAGACCGGTTTGGTCCTGCTCCTTAGAGAGACCAACAAGTATTCACCCCCTCAACGCTGCTGTCGAGCACAACCTATTCCAAATCCAGGATGACCCCGCAATAAAGTGACTTGGGAGGATGAAGTCTCCTCTAAATCGCAAGAACCCGAACAAATATTGTAGCTTCCTTCGCGACAATGGCCACGACACTGATGATTGTTACAACCTCAAGAGACAGATTGAAGAGCTCATACAACGTGGTCACCTTTGCCATTATGTTGTTGGAAGGAGTCAAGCGCAGCCACCGCCTCACAATCAGGATGATCAGTAACTCATTGGGGAAATTCACACCATCTCTGGAGGGCTTACGGGAGGAGAAGAGTCCCTCTCCACCATAAAGGTCCATGCCAAGAAAGCTAGGCACCTCGACGAGCTATGCCCAAGCATGGAAATAGCGAGATCATATCATTCTCAAACAAGAACCTAGAAGGAATTCAACACCCCCATGATGACCCTCTGGTGCTCACTATGATCGTCGTCAACTTTCAAGTACGAAGGATCCTGGTGGACAGCAGCAGCTTTGCTAATATCTTATTCGCAGAAGTCTGTGACATGCTCAACTTGGGCAGAGAAAGATTGCAGCCTATTAGGTAGCCCCTCATCAGGTTTGCAGGGGAAAAGGTGTATCTCCTAGGGTCCATCACCCAACCAGTCACTGTTGGTGATGCACCCCAGAGCTCCACCATTATGGTCAACTTCTTAGTCATAGACTGTCCGTCGGCCTACAATATCATCCTAGGGTGACCTTCTCTCAACACCCTGAGATATGTGTCCTCCACTTACCATTTTATCCTTTATTTTCCTACCTCAAACGGAGTCGGAGAGGTCCGTGGAGACCAAGTAATTGCAAGAGAATGCTACGTCTCCTCCATGAAGACTAGAAAACTACAAGAGGCTCTACAAGTGGAGGTCCTCGACCCAAGGGATGACGACACCATAGAAATAGGAGAACCAGTTGAGGAACTCACCGTCTATGATCTTAGATGAGGAGCATCTTGACAGAAGAGTGTACATTGGCTCTTTCCTTTCTGAGGATTTAGTCCGCCAGATCATAGACTTTTTAAGGCCTAACATTGACGTTTTTACATGGTCACATGCAAACCTTGAGGGCATTGACTCTGAGGTCACCACTTACCGCCTAAATGTCGCCTCCACTAAAAGGGCCCAAGTGATGGACAAGGAGATGAGAAAGTTGATAGATAATGGGGCAGTCAGAGAAGTGACATATCCTGAGTGGCTCTCAAATGTGGTGATGGTGACCAAACGTAACGGGAAGTGGCGCCTCTGCGTCGACTTTATCGAGCTCAACAAGGCATGCCCGAAAGACAGCTACCCACTACCACGAATTGACCTCCTTATCGACGCCACCGCGTGACACAAATTGCTTACCTTCTTAGATGCATACTCTAGATATAACCAGATCAGTATGCACCCCCCAGACCAAGAGAAGACATCGTTTATCACACCAAAAGGGACCTACTGCTATAATGTCATGTCCTTTGGTCTAAAGAACGCAGGGGCAACCTATCAACGGCTGTTAAACAAAATGTTCCAATCTCAGATCGGGCAAACAATGGAGGTTTATGTTGACGACATGTTGGTGAAAAGTCTCACCGCATCAGACCACATTGACCACCTCCGAGAAACTTTCAACGTTCTCAGGTCATACCGCATGAAGCTGAATCCTAAGAAGTGCGCATTTGACGTAGACTTAGGAAAGTTCTTAGGCTTTATAATCAACCAGAGGGTAATTAAGGCAAACCCCAACAACATCAAGTCCATCCTCGATATGAAGCCACCCGCCTCAACCAAGGAGCTCCAGCGCCTCAATGGGAGAATTACAGCACTAAACAGATTCGTTTTCAAGTCTGTAGATAAATACTTCCCTTTCTTCAAGATCCTTCGAAAAGCCTTCGAGTGGGGACCTGAGGCGGAGGAAGACTTTTAAAAGCTCAAAGCCTACTTGGCTACGCCTCCCCTTCTCTCTTATGCTACACCAAGTGAGATATTATATTTATACCCTTTTGTTTCCCCGTCGGCGGTAAACTCTGTCCTCATCCGAGACCACGATGGAGTACAAAAGCACATATATTATGTGAGCAGAGCATACCGAGGAACAGAAATCAGATATTCAGGACTAGAGAAGTTAGTGTTCGCCCATATCTCAAAAGCAAGACGTCTATGACATTATTTTCAAAGTCATAACATTGTTGTTGCCACAGACCAGCCTCTAAAGAGAGTTCTCAGAAATTCGATTGTATCTGGAATACTCCTTAAGTGGGCAGTAGAGTTAGACGAGTTTGATGTCTAATACCATCCAAGGGCAGCTATCAAAGCACAAGTCTTGGCAGATTTTATTGCCGAGCTCACACCAGCAAAGGAGGAGAACAATAAGCCTTCTGCACTCTATCGAGCCTCTATATATTCAGAAATCCAGAACTTGATGCCCGACAAGGACACACAGGCTCCCCAATTCGACGTCCCAGTGCACCAGGCATCCAAGACGGATCAGGCGCCCATATCAAGGGCCCAAGCTCCCAGCCTCCCGCCTATGATCCCACATCAATCTCTGAGCCTTCCTCTCTACCACTCTAGAAGCTCTATATGGACAACTTCTCGACCATTTAAGGAGGTGGAGCAAGCCTAATCTTAATCAGCCCTGACGACACTCCCATCAAGTATGATGTGAAGCTTCACTTTACTGTCTCCAACAATGAGGCAGAATATGAAGCCCTCCTCTCTAGTTTAAGATTGGCAACTGAAATGGAAGCCTAGTACCTCGTCACTTACAGTGATTCCCAGCTGATAGTTAACCAAGTAAAGGACGAGTTCGGAGCAAAAGGAGACAAAATACAGGAGTACCTCGGTATGGTGAAAGGCTTGATCACGAAGTTCCAATACTTTTGGATCTGTCACATCCCGAGAAAGGACAACATGGCCGCAGATGAGCTCTTCAGGCTCGCCTCATCTTCTGAAACCCCTCTAGGACCAGCATTCATTGGTCATCATTTTAAACCAAGCAAGTTAGACGTGGAAGCCACAAACGTCGACTGTGCATCTGTTGAGTCAAACTGGATGACCTTTATAAAGGCATACATCTAGGAATGTACATTTTCAGATGACCCTCTGGAAGCTAGGAAGCTCATGATAAGAGCTTCCAAGTTTACTATCTTACAAGATACTTTGTATAGGAAAGACTACTGCCATTATTGCAGTGTCTTTCGCCTGAAGAAGCTAACTATGATCTGCAGGAGATCCATGAAAGGGTTTATGGGAATCACTCTAGAAGACGCTCCCTCACCCACAAGACACTCAAACATGGCTACTTCTGGCCTAGTATAGTGAGGGACGTCCAGGAAGTGTGACAAGTGTCAACACTTCATCACCGTACCCAGGCAATCGTCAGAGGAACTCACGGTCATCAGAAGTCTTTGGCCCTTCTTCAAATAGGGCATTGACATCTTAGGCCCCTTACCTCTCAACAGAGGACAGTGCAAGTTTGTGGTGGTAACGATCAACTATTTTACCAAATGGGTGGAGGCCGAACTCTTAGCAAAGACAACAGATGCAAAGGTGAAAGATTTTATCTAGAAAAAACCTGGTATGCCGCTTCGGGATACCCCACGTCATTGTCAGTGACAACATCAAGCAGTTCTACAACAAGTTCCTGAATTCCTTCTGCTCCGACTTTCAGATAAAGCAACCTCATTCCAACCCAGCACACTCGCAAGCAAACGGACAAGCAGAAGTCATGGTGAGAACCGTGTTACGCAACCTAAAGACAATGCTCGAAAGGGTGAAAGGTCTTTGGGTTGATGAACTCCCAAGCGTATTATGGGTCTACCGAACCACGCCAAGAGCCCCAACTGGTGAAACTCCATTTTCTCTCGCCTTCGGAACTGAGACGATAATCCTTGTGGAGATCGAGGTACATTCTCTAATGGTCCAGTACCGCGAGCTCATCACCAACGAAGAAAGACTCCGCATCAACCTTGACTTGGTAAAGGAGACAAGGGATATGACTGTGGTCCGCAACGTAGAGTACAAGCGTCGTATGATGAAATACTACAACTCAAGGGTGAAGCCTCGTGCCTTACAACCAGGAGACTTGGTCCTCAAGAAAGTGATCCTCGCCACAAAGGATTCGCAAGAAGGAAAGTTGAGACCGAACTGGGAAGTACCATACCTCATAACAAAGGTGGTGAGGCCAAGCACCTACAAGATCCAGAATTTCGAGGGGAAGGTCTTGCCTCATCCATGAAATGCTGAGCACTTGAAGAGGTACTACCAGTGACACCTTAGGAGAGTAGAAAATAGTAAAGTTGGGGAACTTGATTTTATTCAATGTACTTTTTTTTGGGCTATTACCCGATATTGTTTTACATAAGCAGTGAATGAATAAAACTTTCTAGATTTACTCCAAAAAGGTCTTTGCATTTTTGTATTCAATTTCAAAGGAGCTTTAGTGGCAAAAAACCATTTTTACAAAAGCAAGGCTACATATTACCTTTCTAAAAAATAAAATCAAATGTCCCCAGCACTCTAACTACTCTCATGGTCATCCCTCCTCCTCCTCTTCATCATCCTCAGCATCATCAAAGCCTCCATCACCATCATCAGGCGCCTCAGTTGGCATGAAGCCTGAAAAGTCAATATCGGGGAAAGAAACAAAAATCTTTCCCTAGAGCTCCTCATAACCATCAATAAAAGCATCTGCAAGGCCATTCTCCATATCACTCTCAGCCATGACAGCTCGAGAAGCTCTCTCATGAGCTGCCTTCACCTCTGCCTCTACTCTCAAGCAGGCAGCCTCTCACGGGTCTCCACAAGATTAGCCTTTCTGAGCACGGGTCTCCACAAGCTCAGCCTCTGAGCACAGTCCTCTCACTGGTCTCCACAATCTCAGCCTCTCTGAGCGTGTCCCTCTCATGGGTCTTCAAAAGCTCAGTCGCTCTCTCATGGACCCTAAAAGCTCTGCCTTATCCCTCATACAGGCAATCTCTCTGAGCGCAGCTCTCTTGTGGGTTGCCACAAGCTCAGCCTAAGAAGCCCTACCAGTAGCTTCAATCTCGACAATCCTCCCCTAAGTAGCAAGAAACTCATTTTACACAACTTCATGACTATGCTTCAGCTGGTGATAAAAGATAGCCCTTGAAAATAAACACACAGATGCAGTTGAGGCATGAAGAAAAACAAAAAGAAAAAGAATGTCAGACGCTTAAGGAAGGACTGGAGAAAGGGAGATAACAGACTCTTACCTGAGCACAACCTTCTAAAAAAGAGTTGAGGATTTCCTCGGTGCCCGAGGCACTAATCTCATTCACATCGTTGGGAAACACAAACCTATCAAGTCGATCCCTGATGACTCGTATATAACCCAGTATAGAGCTAATCGGAGCAGGTGCCCCTGTAGAAGTTCCCACAAGAGGAGTCAATGAACTAGGGGTAAAAGGTATGGTCGACAGAGGAGTCTCTAAACTAACGGGTACAACTGAAGGAGTTGTCACCCGAGGAGGCATCACTGGAGGGGTCAATTGAGAGGAGCATGCTAAGGGAGGCACCACAGGAGGAGTCACTTGAGGGGAGCATGCCTCGGTTGGCACCACTGGAGGGTCACCTCAAAGGCATCACTAATCCTTGCCACCTTAGGATAAAGGGTGCTCCTAGTAGAATAATGGGACACTACCATCTTTCTATCCGCTGCAAAGGAGATAGAGTGTTATCTAGATGAAAAACACCAAGTAAATGGGTAAAGTATAAGAGAATCAACATACCCTTTCTCATCAAAGAGGAACTGCATGATCTCGGAGAAGGTTCACCAATCCTACCACCGTCTTTGGACATGAGAACTCCAAAGTTTTTTCAAGATGAGCCCTCACAACCTGCAACTTCCATTCTTGGTCCTTGGAGAGTACAGGAGAATCTGAAAGAAGCATGATGAGTAAAAAAAAAGGGGGGAGCAAAGGAGAGAAAGTAAGTGTAGGGCGTACCAAGTTTCTTAGGGCTACCCCATCCTGTTGGTACCAAATCCGTATCAGTCTCTGAAGCCCAATCTCCTCCATAAAATATGAAGCGAGACTTCCAGCTATGACAATTAGAGCACAATCCGACAATCAACTTGTCTCTCGTAGTAAAATAATACCAGCCTCGATTGGTAGCAAGAGTCTCACTCAAAGTATAAGTTGTATGAAACTCAACAAGAGTAGCATCATCATGGTGCACCTTCCTCCATAATACCAAAAAGCTCAGCAAAACTTTTCAACCGTTGGGCAACAACCACCCTGGTGTGAGTGAAAAGTAATGCAGAATACGACAAATAGAAGAAGAAATGAAAAACCTGAGCCTAGCCTCAAGCATCTCCTTGTAGATAGCAATGTCACCAGAGGAATCATCACAAGCAGGCTCACCCAATCTCAGTCTGGCGTTACAGCAAAGTTAGAAGAATGTGATAAGCGGAGACAATTTGCAAAATTTCAGCATCCATATTAAAAGTGCTAGAAATAGTACTCACTTTGGACCCATTGTCGTCAAGAATCACCTTGGTGTTTTTTGTTATGAGGGCGTGAAGAGTTGCCTGAGTCATTACCAGTGAGGTCTTAAGGAATCTAATTTTGAGGAACTCCACTTGAAGGAGCCAGATCACTTGCCGCTTGGGGTGCTTTCCCGTTAGCACCCCGATCGACTCCCATATCGGTCCCTGCATCGTCCACACGTGTGCCCGAAACCTCTAGGCCCGCCTCCACTGTGCGCCCGCCAATGGCTCTCACCCTTGGGCAGCCCAAAATCAGCGGTGCCCAACCTCTAGTCAATACTTGCGAAGGCCCTTGTTCGAGCAGCCTTCTCACCAAAATCAGCCTCCCTCACGTGAGCAGACTGCTCGCTTGAATTATCCATGACTCCCGCATGCCCAACGGACTGCTCAACGGCCAGACCAACGTGCCTACATGCACTTGCCAAACTAGTGCGCCTTGCCCGACCACCCTCCTCAGCGCCCTACCAACTCATTTGGCCTCCTAGGCTGCTCGCCCATCTCCATGCCAGGACACCCGGTCTGTTTGCCTTCTCTCTCACGCAGATAGCAGTTGCTATCCCGTCTTACTTGTCAAGCACATGGGATGCTCGACGATAGGCCACCTCACCAACACCATGCTCGCCCCAATTAACCAGATTGACACCCCCTATGCCACCTGCACGCACTGCCAGCACCTCCACTACACATGCCTCTACACGACTGGCCTCCTTCCTCTTCCTTGCACACAAGGGTAGCTCGTCCGCCACCATTCCAAGGACGCCCACACCGTTGGAAGTCTGAGCCTCTTACCTAGCCTCGACGGCGTGGCCTACTTGACCACCAAGTTCCTCTCCAAGATCGACATCTTCTCCTTCGTCGGACATGGACTTCTGAAAACTCTTCTCAAGAGTAAAATCTCTAGCTTTGGGTTCTCAAGTATTTCAAGAAGAGCACTCTCCTTCACCCTCTCAAATTTCTATGAAATAGGTAGAATGGGCAAGAACTTCCCTATTTATACCTAGGTTTTTTGTTAAATCCTATTAAAGGAAGGAAAAAACAAAAAACCCCAATTTATGAATAGGGCTCTTTAAGAATCCAAAAGGAAAAGTGAAAGAGGAAGTTTATATAGCTAAGAGAGTCTCATGGGTAAAAAGTGTCTACTGGAAGGGAAGGAGTTGTCAATCAAAAGGAGTCTTCAAGAAATTCGGATTTAAGAAGGACTAATTGTTATTTTGACCGTAACTTTTGATTTGTAGCTCCAAACGGGACCCATAATATATAAAATCGAAGCTCTCGATGATCCCTACCAAATTGACTAGCTTTGGTAGTGGAAGACGTTGTTAAAAGCCCAAAAAAGGATTGGAAACATGTGCCTCCCAAAAAAATTTCAATCTTGTCGTTCGGCCGAAAATTCAAACTCAATCGAATACCCTCCTTTTCAAGTTCCATTAAATTCAAGGCATTGAGGGACAAATGATGGGCCAAGCCTAAAGACCCAACTTATGTTATAATCCCGGTCTGAATTAATGACCCAACTCCAAGAGATCCAGCAAGTCCAGCTCAATGTGGTCCACGCCTAGTCAAGCTCATCAAGTTCAGGGAGCTACGTTAGTAGGGAGCATGCAGGGTCATCCAATAGCCTCATCCTTGCTGCCTTGGAAAGATTCAACTCCCACCTCATCCTTTGACCGAGTCCTATGGAGAGCACCGTAACTGTCTCACCCATTGAGAAAAGATTGTTAGCTCCCCCAGATTAGCCACTTAGTTACTAATAACTCTTCCAAGTCTGTTATGAGGTGACTATAAATTGTAAGCATCATCAACACTTGGGAGGTATCACACTCAATAGAGCACAACTCTCTCCTGTCTCTCTAAATTTGTAACTCTTTGCTCTCCCTGCTCACTTGAAGTAATAAAGTACCCGGCGACTCTAGTCATTCAAAGTGGACGTAGGTCACGTTGACCGAACTACTATAAACCTTATCTCATCTCATTTACTGTCTCTCTCTACTTTAATTACTGCATTTATTACTGCTCAATTGACAGGTGGTGTACAAACCTAATTTGTGCATCATCAAATTTCATCAACCGAAAAAAAGTGCATGTGTACTCTATGTTCTATGGAGACTTACCAAAAAAAACATTCAACCGATCGTCTATTTCTATGAATTTTGTTGTGGTACTCCTCACCAATTTTCATAGTCATTTTCTGATCTAGGCCATGGGTTAGAATTCTAGGAAAGCATTGTTCTCGATGGCATGGACACCACTAATGAACCATCAAACTTGTCCTTTGGCTTAAGTATTCAATTCTATTTCCCTCCAAGCTGGCTCAAGAACAACAAGTGTTTTAGTTAACCTTGCTCCATTAGGTCCTGGTGCTTTATGATCATTCATTGAGAAGAATGTTTTCTTAATTTCTTGACTTGTAAATACCATTGTCATCTGTATAAATTAAGAAAACTTTGTTATTAATGAATGCCATAAAGTACCAAAACATGATGGATTCGACCCTTTTTTCTCCAAGAAAACTTGGCCAGTCATAGGGCAAGAAGTAGTTGAAGCTATGAAGGAGTTTTTTTCAAGAGGTAAGTTGATTAATTAAGGAGATGAATGAATGATTTTATCAAAGGCAACTTATACCACTATCATTGTCTTGGTCCCCAAGGTGTTTAAACCTACTTCTATGAATGATTTTATGGTTGTCACTTATTGTAATACCATCAGTAAGGCCATTTTTAAATTGATTGCTACCAGAATCAAAGTTGTGCTCCCATATCTAATCAATCAAACTAAGGCAGCTTTTATATTGGTAGGATGATTGGAGACAATATCCTAATTTCTCATGAATTATCATAGGAGCAGTGGTGCCCCCAAATGTGCTATTATAGTTGATTTTGTTGGCAATGTATCTAATTTTTGTTTTAATTGATTAGGTGACATCATTGTTAAAAAGACTTGTTTTGATTGGTTAGGTGACATCATTGTTAAAAAGACTTGTTTTGATTGGTCATGTGACATCATTGCTAAAAAGACTTATTTTAATTGATTAAATGATGTCATTGCTAAAAGCTTATTGGAGGATACAAGTGGAGCAAATTCATTACTTGAATGAGATGAGAATTCCTTTGTAATTGGTTAGATGATGTCATTGCTAAAATTTTATTGGAGGATACTAGTGGAGCAATTTCATTGCTTGAATGAGATGAGATTCCTTTGTAATTGGTTAAATAATGTCATTGCTAAAATCTTATTGGAGGATACAATTGGAGGAATCAAATGCATTGCTTAAATGCAAAGGAGTTCATCTTCCATCACCTTGAGATGTCTATAAATAGGCATGGATCTCTTTTTTTGGATCATCCCGAAAATTCTATTTGTTCAATTTTCATTCTTTTGTTGAGAGTACGAGAGGTTTTCTTTACTGGAGTTTGAGAGGGTAAGGTTGAGTGGTTGTACAAGGGGTTAAGAGCTTGATGTTGTACAAGGGATTAAGGGCTTGATGTTGTACAAGGGGTTAAGGGCTTGCCGAACCACATAAATATTGGTGTTATGAGTTATGCTTTGATTTTTTTTATTCTGCTATTTTATTTTCTTGTCGTTGTACTGTCCAAATTGCTGCGATGTTAATTCCCAACAATTGGTATCAGAGCCCTAGGTTTGTTCGAGAGAATTGTAATTAAGAGCAAGTGCGCACAGTTCTTGATTACCGACACTTAGTATGATGATGAAAAAATGCATCTCAATGGGCAAATTTGAGGTGGAGCCCTTTGATGGGAAAAATAACTTTAGTCTATGGAAAAAACACAATTAAAGACATCTTGGTACAACAAGGACTACCCAAAATAATACTCGAGAAAGATAAGAAACCATCAGACATGAAAAAGGAAGACTATGAGGAACTTGAGATGAAAACTACGAGCACCATCCATTTATCTCTCGCACCAGAGGTAAAATGTAATTTTTTAAATGAAACTTCTGCTCCAAATTTATGGAAAAATTTGGAAAAGATTTATATGTCAAAATTTTTCACAAACAAATTGTTCCTGAAGAAACAATTATATCAATTGCGGATGGTAGAAGAAACAAATATTGTTGATCATCTCAACCAGTTTAATAAAATTGTTACTTTACTTTCTAGTGTTGAGGTTAAAATTGTAGATGAAGATAAGGCTATTCTCCTCTTTGCTTCTCTTCCATCTTCTTTTGATACAATTATGACTACACTTTTGGTTGGGAAGGACACTCTCAGGGTTGATAAGGTGACGTCGACTCTCTTGGAGACTAAGACACTCTGAAGGGTAGGAAATGATTCTCAAGCAGAAGCGTTGATGGACAATGGTGAACCAAGTCAACAACAAGAAAAAAGTAAAAATAAAGGCTCTGAAAATAGAGGGAGGTCACATTCAAAATCAAAAGGGAAGAGTAGCGGCAAAAGACAGTGTTACTACTGCCACAAGGAAGGACAGATGAAAAGGAATTGTTATAAAAAAAGTGAGATCTAGAGGACAAAGAAAAATCTGCGAATTTAGATAAAGTAGACATTACACAAGATAGTTCAAACTGTAATGGTGATTTATTGTCAGTCACCATAGGTATGAATTATCTTGCTGACAAATGGATATTGAATTCTAGATGTTCTTATCATATGTGTCCGTATTGAGAATGGTTTGATACTTATAAACCCTATAATAGAGGAACTGCTCTAATGGGTAATGATACAGTTTGCAATACTATTGAAATTGGGACCATTAAAATTAAAAATTTTGATGGTATGGTGAATACACTAAGTGATATACGACATGTCCCTACCCTAAAAAAGAATTTAATTTCTTTAGGTACACTTGAGCCAAATGATTTTACTTTTATGGCAACAAATAAGGTCCTAAAAGTTGTTAAGGGGGTCATAGCTATCATGAAAGGGAAACAGAAGGTAACTTGTATACATTGGTAGGGAGTATTGTTACAGGTAAAGCAGTTGTGACAACTCTGTTGGATCTGGCAACTGATGACACTACTCTATGACATTTACACCTTGGTCATATGAGTGAGAAAGGACTACAGGAACTTCATGGACGAAAGATGTTTGATGAGATAAACGTAATTTATTTTTTGTAAAGATTGCTTATATGGTAAACAGTGCAGGGTGAGCTTCAAGATCAGGAAGCATACAAGCAATAATGTGTTAGAATACATACACTCAGATGTATGGGGACCCATGCTAGGTCAATACAAAAATGGAGCTGTATATTTTGTGACATTTATTGATGCTTCTCCAAGAAAGTACGGGTTTACTTCATGAAGCACAAAAATGAAGTCTTTGACAAATTCAAGCAGTGGAAAACTAGAGTTGAAAAGCAGATAAGTAAACAGGTTAAGTACCTACGGACAGACAATGGCATGGAGTATAAACTCTGGGAATTCAAAAAAGTTTTGCCAGACGGTAGGGATCACTAGACATTATACTACACCAAATGAGAGACAACAAAGCGGTGTAGTAGAAAGAATGAACATAATATTTTTAGAAAAAACAAGATGTATGAGGCTTCTTACAGGTTTGCCAAAATCATTTTGGGTTGAGGCTATTAACATGACATGTTATATTGTTAACAGGTCACCGTATTTGGCTATTAATGCTAAAGTCTCTAAGGAAGTGTGGATAGGTAAACCACTTGATTATTCTAAATTGAGAATATTTAGTTGCCCTGCCTTTGTTCACGTGTAGGAGCAGCAATGATCGAAATTGAATCCAAAGTCCAAACAGTGCATATTTATTGGCTACGAAAAAGGCATAAAAGGTTAAAAACTTTGGGATTCAGTTGCATGGAGGCCTATAATCAGCAAGGATGTTGTCTTCAATGAATAACATATGGTGAACTTAAACAGGAAGGATGATGATATGCAGGTGGAGGCTCATGTAGAAAAATTCTTACTCCAAATAGAGCCAGATAAAACACAACAGCCAAGTGAAGAGGATGATGTACCTACGTCCTCTCAAGAAGATACATCTGGTGGTGATGACGATCAGCAAGAATCCACAACTCTAATTGGTTGTTGGTAGTGGAGATCCATCTTCTTTTCAGGAGGCTATCAATGACAAAGAAAGTGAAAAGTGAATGATAACAATGAAGGATGAGATGGAATCTTTACATAAAAACAACACTTGGGACCTTGTTGAAAAACTTAAGGGGCGAAAGGTGATTGGTTGCAAATGGGTATATAGAAAAAAGGAACCTACAACAGAAAATGAAGAAAAATTTAAAGCTTTTCTTGTATAAAAAGGGTATAGGCAAGTCGAAGGGATTGACTACAATGAAATTTTTTCTCTAATTGTAAAGCATTCTTCTATTCAATTTATGTCAACCATGATAGCTATGCTTAATCTTGAGTTACACCAACTTGAAGTCAAGGCAGTGTTCCTTCATGAAAAATTAGATGAGCAAACATATATGGAGCAACCAGAAAGATTCAAGGTGCAAGGTAAAGAGAATCTAGTATGTAAGCTTAAAAGGTCTCTTTGCGGGTTGAAATAGTCTCCTAGGCAATGGTATAGGAGTTTTGATTCATTTATGGTGCATATAGGCTACATGAGAAATAGTTATGATATTTATGTTTATTATAAGATGCTTGAACATGGTATGTTGATGACATGTTAACTGCTTCAAATAACATGTATAAAGTAGATTTGCTAAAGTCTAGATTATGTAGTGAGTTTGATATGAAGGATCTAAGAGCTATCAAAAAGATCCTTGGCATGGAAATCCAGAGGGACAAAGAAAAGAGCAAACTATGGGTTTCACAGAAGAAATATGTAGAGAAGGTGCTAGAGAGGTTTAACATGGTTAATTCAAAGTTGGTCAGTATACCTCTAGCTAACTACTTTAAATTATCTGCTAGATTATATCCGTCTACAGATGATGAGGTAGAGGAAGTGTCCCGATTTTCGTACGCTAGTGCAGTGGGAAGCTTAATGAATGTCTTAGTTTGCAGTCGGCCAAATATCTCACATGCAATCAGTATAGTAAGCAAGTACATGGAAAATCCGAAAAGGAGCACTAGAATGTTGTTAAATGGATTTCCAGGTACTCGAGAGGTATGGTGAATTTCGAAATCTTGTATCAGAGAGCAGATGAGACATAACAGGTTGTGGGCTATGTAAATTTAGACTATTCAGGTGATTTGGACAAGTGGAGGTCTACTACATATTATATTTTCACTCTTGCAGGTGGACCTATCAGTTGGAAAGCTATGCTTCAATAGATCCCCGCTTTATTTACAACTGAAGCGGAGTATATGGCAACAGTGGAAACTGCCAAGGAGGCTTTGTGGTTGACAGTTTTGGTCAAGGAATTGTGATTGAAGAAAGAAACGTTGAAGTTGTATTGTGACAGTCAAAGTGTTATTCACTTAGCAAAGAATCAAGCTTATCATGTCAGGACGAAACACATCGATGTGAGGTATCACACTATCAGAGAATAGGTGGAGGGTGGCAAGATAAGTTTGATGAAAATACACACGGAGAATAATGCAGCTGATATGTTAAAAAAAATCAGTGACTACAAAGAAGTTTGGACTTGATTAATCTTTCGAACGGTTAAAGATTGATGAAGCATCCCAAGATGTGAGGATGGGCATCTCAAATTGAGATGGGGACCTGAAGTTTCAAGTGGAGGTTATGAAATTGTCGCCAAGGTGAAGATTTGTTGGCAATGACTTAAATTTTTATTTTGATTGGTTAGATGATATCATTGCTAAAAAGATCTATTTTAATTTATTAGATGATGTCATTGTTAAAATCTTTTTGGAGGATACAAGTGGAGCAAATTCATTGCTTGAATGAGATGAGGGTTCCTTTATAATTGGTTAGATGTCATGGCTAAAATATTATTGGAAGATACAAGTAGGGTAATTTCATTGCTTGAATGAAATGAGAGTTCATTTGTAATTAGTTAGATGATGTCATTACTAAAATCTTATTGGAGGATACAAGTGGAGGAATCAAATGCATTGTTTAAATGCAAAGGAGTTCATCTGCCACCTCCTTGAAATGCCTTTTTGAGATCATCCCAAAAATTATATTTGTTCAATTTTTATTCTCTTGTTGAGAGTATGAAATATTTTCTAAAGTTGAGTGGGTTGTACAAGGGCTTAAGGGCTTGGATTTGTGATTTAAATTTGAGTGGTGAGGCTTGTACTATTGTAACCATTTTGTCTCAATAGTAAAGAAAGGAGGCCGGATCACGCCTCATGGATGTAGGCAAAGCAATTTTACCAAATCACGTAAATCTTGGTGTTATGAGTTGTGTTTTGATTTTCTTTATTTGGCTTATTTATTTTCTTGTCGTTGTACTAACCAAATTGTTGCGAGGTTAATTCCCAACAGATTTGAAGAAAGCTTATGACTCAATTAATTGACCAATAGGCCTTCACTCTAATGATACTCCTTGTCTTGTGAAAGTTTTGCCTTCTTAAAGTCAATGATTCATGTTTCCTCCTCTTCCCCCTTTCCCTCCCCAATATACATATATATGACTCAATTAATTGATCATTCTTGATGGATGTTCTTGAAGTTTTTGGGTTTGCAACAGAGATAAGAAAGTGGATCTGGCAATGTATATCCACTCCTATTTTTTTATAAATGTGAACGGAGAGTTGGCTAGATTCTTCCCAAATGCTAGGGATTAAGGCAAAGGGGTCTCATCCCCCCTATTTGTTTGTGATAGCAATGGAAGTTTTCTCACTTCTTGTCCTCTACAATATTAATTCCAGTAAGGTTTTTAATATCATTGCAAATGTAAGAAAGTTAATCTTACCCAACTCTCCTTTGCAGATGATCTCTTACTTTTATGTCATGGTGACCTAACATCTGCCAAGGATCTTAAAGACTCTCTTGATCAGTTTCAACTTATACATGGTTTGAAGCCGACCAAGCCAAAAGCAATATTTTTATGTGTATTGTATAACCAGATGCAAAGTAACAGATTACCCAATTCTTTGGGTTCTTAGAAGGTCAACTCCCTATGAAGTACCTTGGGTTCCCTCCCATACCTTCCAGACTGAGAACTTAACATTGTAATGAGCTCATAGTTAGAATTCAGAAGAGCATTAGATCTTTGACCAACAAATTCCTGTCTTATGCTGGTAGACTACACCGCACCCAGTTCAGATAGTCATTAGTAGAATATAGATCTATTGGTCTTTCCACTTAACTCTTCCATAACAAGTAGTTGAAAGGCTAGAACAGCTTATAAGAAGATTCATGTGGAAAGGGACAGATATGAGCATAGAAGATAGTGTCAAATGGAATCTTAAAGCTAACTCAAGATTCTCAACCAAATCTGTTTGGGATCATATCAAACAAAGGAGCACCCCTGTCACATGGTATAAGTTTGTCTGGTCTAGAAAACCTGTGCCTAGGATGTGCTTTATCCTATGGCTTACTATAAGGATCTAGACTGAGCAGTCCAGATAGAATCTGGTTTTATGCAACTGTACCTTATATATAATAACTGCTGAGACTCACTTGTATTTGTTCTTTGAGTGCATTTATTCATCCAGAGTTTGGACCACCATCATGACATCCACTAGACAAGTTTGGCATCCTAATCCATGGGATGAGTTTATTGAGTGTGTTGCTAGCAATTGAAAGGGCAAAATAACGCAAATGATGATACGCAAACTAAGTTTGGCAGCATCTGTCAACTACTTAGGGATGGAAAGGAACTACAGAAGATTCAAAAATCAATTTAGAGATCCAAATACCCTAAGCCATCAAATCCAACAGGTTGTTAGGAATAGAATTGCTTATCTTAAATTCAAGACTTCTGCTAGTAGCAATGGAATCTTCCTTTTACTTGCTTCAGGTAATCCAACTGTTCTCAAATCCTGTTGTAGGGACGTCAATGGTTCTAGTATAGTGGGGTTCAGTTGGAAGTTTTGGCTCAAGGCCTCGACTTCATCCTAAATCCTTCTATCTAGAACTAAATGATAATTCTGCTACTTTGGTGAAATGCATTAGAAATTGATGTAAAGCAGGGTACATCCCTTTTGTTACTTCACTTACTGTCCTCATGTAAAGCTTGGCTACATCGCGTTTGTTACACATCATAAAATATTATTTTACTTTTCTGGAAAAAGTCAAAAAAGTAAATGTTGTTCATATTTAGCCTGACTTGATTATGCAAAGTTGTCTGGTTTCATAGTAGCTTAGGATACCATATTGGTACCAAGCAGATCACTATATCAATATTGGACCTTCTACCTATCAAAATCAAAGATTATCAATCTAATAGCAACAATACAAACACATAAATCCGATGGGCGGAACCAGCTATAAGTAAGGGACACCAGAACTCAATTTTTCTGCGAAAAGTCATCTTTATTTTTCTGACTTTGAGTGTGTGCATGTTTGTTGTGTTTCAACTAAGTTTAAATGGTATTGCTATGCTTACCTCTAAAGAAAGTTTCCAAAAACATTATAACCAAATTGATGATTAATGAATAACTAATAAACTAATGTTCTTTACGTAGCCAATATGACCTAATAAATATAATGCATTATTCTATTTTTATTGATAAGGATATAAAAACTATTTTTTTTTTACTTTAAGTGATTACCCATAAATAAAGTCCAGACACTGTCCCTGCAGTAACCAATGGGAAGCTAAATCCCTACAATCATGCCCTTGGAATTGGACCAAATTACTGAAGTTGTGAGAGGAAATTAGGCCTCTAATTTTACTTATTATTGGCAATGGGGGATCAACATGCCTCTGGCAAGATAACTGGCACCCAAGGGGGGCCCTAGACATGTGCTTGAACCAGAGAATCATCCTCCAATCTAGACTGCCAAATGACGCCTAAGTCAGTCAAATCATCACTAATAACCAATGGATATGACCTCATTTTAGATCACACCAACTATAGATTATTGCTAATTCAATGTCAACCTACAGTCCAAATCAATCCAGGAAAGACACTATCAAATGGCTGCCTAGTAGAGATAGGAGATTTTCTACTAACTCAGTCTGGAACGTCATCAAAGGGCACTCCCCACAAGTACCTTGGTTTAAGCTTTTTTGGTCCCCATATTGCCATCAGGACTATGCTTAGCACTAAAGACAGAATACAATATTTTGCACTATAAGGGACTCAGATTGTGTATTAGTCATGGAGGCCTTGGAAACCCACTCTAACCTATTTTTTGAATGTCTCTATTCTAGAAGGTTTTGGGGTCATGTTCTACAGCTATGTTACTTTGAGGTGCAAGACAGATCATGGTTGGATTTGATACAATGGGCAAGCAACCATTGGACGGGGAAATCATTGTTGGTTGTCCTACTCAAGTTACGCTTGGTTGCTTCAGTCTATCATAGAGAATGGAACAATCGCTATTTAACAACCACTTCACGGATAGTGGTTCTTTGTTGAAAAACATCTTGCTCGCGATCAGGATAGATTGTCTCATTATAATTCAAACCCTCCCCTTCAATCTATAGCTTCTACGATCATGGAATTTGCCTTGGTCATGTTTAATGTAATCAGCAAGCATTACACATATGTTTTACAGTTTCTGCTATTTTTCTATTTTGATCACCATCAAAATTGCCACCCTTTGTTTTTCTTAAGGCACATGTAGAAGAATTCGACAGGAAGTCTTGGTTCAAGATCATTACTTCCAATTGAATTTCCCTCAAAGCCTTAAGCATAGAGTGTTTTTTTTTCGTTGCTATTGTTGGTTGTTGTATGCTAGTAAAACACTGCCACAATTGATGCAACCCCTGTTTTGTAAAAGCTTACACTCACTTGTATATTGGTTGAAAAGCAATACAAACATTTTCCTTCCAAGAAAGAACTTCAAGGATGTTTTGTAAGGGCTTGCATTCACTTGTATCACCCCTCGGGGCGAAGCATGTTTGAGCGGTAGAAAGAGTTGGTCTTGAAAATCCTCGAGGGGTGATACACACAAGAACCAACTGAGGCACATGCAATTCACACAATATCTGAAAATATGGGGAGGATCAAAACCAATCAATTGCAAGAAAGCCGATAGTCAAAAAAGTAGGTGCATTTTGTGAGTCTCTATCTCTTAAATCCCTAGCAGACTTCTGATTCATCCATTGTTGATTGAAGAAAGCCTTATATGATCTCAAACAAGCGAGAAAATCCCTTTCTATATAATTAGATTAGTCAAGTCTAATGGCCCATGTAAGCCTCATATAGAGGATAGGTTGGTTCACTTGAAGAGAATTTTTTCTATGATCAAATCGGAATCATATAGTACATGAGAGTAGGCTCTGTAGGATCCGGTAGAATAAGTGAACTAGATAAACCATATGATTATAGTTCTTCTAGTGGTCGTCTAGCCTTAAAAAAAAGTCACATCCGTCATGAACATCTAATCTATAAATATGGTTTCATAGATCAGAGTTTTTGGTACTCGATGTAGTTCTAGACATGTCTGAAGGCTTTCCAATGTAAACTTACAAAAGAAATGCGAAGGAAACAAAATGGAGTCCATAAGAAAATATTCTTGCTACTTCTAAAAGCTAGATAACTACCCTTTTCACATCGTGAGAGGAAAAACATTAAACAAGCCCAACAGCATCATCAAATCAATAGACGTGAT
Source organism: Ilex asprella (assembly GCA_023539305.1). Lineage (NCBI taxonomy): Eukaryota > Viridiplantae > Streptophyta > Magnoliopsida > Aquifoliales > Aquifoliaceae > Ilex > Ilex asprella. The sequence goes on along the minus strand of CM042186.1, from coordinate 5,640,241 downwards.
CATGACGACCTCTACAAACAAAAGCCACACGAAGTAGGTAAAACTTCTTTTTCTAGTAGCCCAGATGGGGACTTATCTTCATGTAATTAGGTGTTATTCATGGCAGCCTTCTTTTGGGTTTACTCCTACCTCTCCCCCCGCCCCTCCTCCCTCCCTCTCCTCTCCTTTCCCCTAGTAAGTAAGATGAATTTCATTAAAAACCGAGAAAAGGTTATGTACAAGAGAGATTTCAAACAGAGCCTCTCCTTTTCCCCTCCCTTTTTATTAGTCACACACACAAACAGAGCCAAATCAACAAGAAGGTTAGTTATAAAATGTCAAAGTTTCTGTGTATGACACAAATGTAGTCTATGTATATGAAGAAAATCAAGACTTGTCGCTATTGTTGTGTTCAATTTTTTTTTTTTTTTGTGGTAAGATAATTTCTATTAACCGAAAATGATCCATATACAAAAGGTACACCCCCTATACAATCGGCACTCAAAATCAAATGAAAAAAAGGATCAACGGGGATGACTGATCTTCTAAACAGAGAAGCAGAAGAGCAATCATCCCTAGATAAAATATATATTTAAGATGCCTAGCAGATGCATGCAAGAGTAATTGAATTTCTTTGAAGAAAATAAGACTTAGGAGTGGACAATATTATCAAAAACTGCACATGGGTCAAATTAAACAATCAGATACACATCCACAGCATGATGCAATGATAAAAGGAACAACAAAGCCCTCAACCAAGGGTGTAGTTACGCCTAGTATGTTCTCCCTTATGTTCAATATACTATGGTGCCCCGAAGCGTGTAGGAGCGGATCAAGTCTGTATTACCACAGAGCAACGGCCACGTCTGGATCTCGCGTCAATGTTACCACTAGACTAACTCACCATGGCTTCGTAAACATGTTATTCAGACCTAGAAAATGTTGTAGCAAAGGACCAATTCATCGGAAATCTCAAAGTGATGCAGATTGGATGGTTGGGATCGACATAGAGGCAATTCGGACCGGTCTTACAGTTGACTTTTTCATAACCATTTCTACATACATGGGTGATTCGAAACCCTTGTTCAGTAAAAAACGACATGACAAAATGAACTCATCACACCCCTAATTGAGGATGTGATAGCTTGATGTGGATTTCAGACAAATTCCTTTGTTTAGGGTCTGCAAAACGTATTGTTTGCCTTTTTTTAATTATTTTTCGTAGCTGAATAATTTCTCCATCTGAAATCAGAATTGATTTTCGTCAGATCTAACTTAATTCAAGTGATTAGTAGTTTTTAGTCATATGATTAGTTTTGAACTTTCTTTTTTTAGCAAAATCTATTATAATGGCTGAATTATGTGATTAATCATAATTAGATCACGTTTTGATATTTCTTAGTTGGTTTTAGGATTTTCAGTATTATTTAAAGTCTTGTAAACCTTAGGGCTACAAAGGAGACTATTCTCTTTTTTTCTCAATTCATCTGGCATTCTTAGGAATCAATAAATCAACCGAAACATTTATGATTGATATTCTGTGCAAATCAATAGGCCTAGAATGGTAATCTAAACCAATATCTGTACACAAATCAAAGTGTAGTTTCATGTTGTTTCTCAACCCATTCTTGCTCCTTATACCTGTGTTTTTACACGTTTCCTTATATCACAAAGGAACATGTCCTAAATATAATAGTACCATATAAAGGGAATGCCATATTGAAATACTTCAACTCTAAAGTTATTTCCACCTGACATAACACTTGACCAAAAACCGAAAAATCAAAAATCTAGTAGCATTCATCTATGTCCAATCTAATCCAAAAAAAAAAAAATTATTATTGTGGATCCGACAAAATTTTATGTTAATTGTCGGCTATCTAACGCAACTTTTCTCTTTTATCTTGACTTTGGACAGCAGTGTTTTTTTTTTTTTTTTTTGAACAATTAAACAGCAGTGTTGAATACAACACTTTATTTGCTATAGATTGAGCAGACTCTCCCTTGTGTCTTTTTAACAGGAGTCCTAACTTTATTTTTTGTTGGAGTCCTTTAAGAGGCAAAAAGAAAAAAAATAAATAAATAACAGATGGGCTTGCAAAAGAGAGATCGATACATACAAATGATGATGTTGATTTACACATACACCCCCTCCTTTCTAGGGCCAATGATAGAGTGATCCTTCATGTTTTTCAGATTTGCACACTTTTGTCACAGCTCCTGTGGACTTCAGATTACCCATTTTACAGGCTTGTCGCCATCTTGAAACAGAGAAAACGGAATGGAGTTATATTTTTTTCGCCATATTGGGGGGGTTGGAGGGGTTCATATCTAGGGATAAGATCCCTTCTAATACACTTTTTTGTCAATTATCTTCTTAACATATCATTTGTCATTAATAAATAAGAGACCCACTATTAATAAGTGAAAGACTCACTTGTATACAATGAATTTCGCTTGAATGAATGATAGATGATATCAAAAATAAAATTAAAAAGAAAGTATATTGGAGGGGGACGTTACTCCTATCTGGAGCCAAGTCCTGAGCCAGAGTTCATTAATGAGCAGCTCATCAATAAAGAGGGAAAACTATGTTGAGTGTGACATTAAAATTTGAGTTCACGCTTTTTGAAAAGAGCAAAAATTCGAATTATCAATAATGATTTATCATATCTGGAGGAATATAAACAACCCATATCAAAATATCGTTTTAAAATAGTATAAAAATGACTAAAATATTTCAGTTTTCAAGAAGATTGGTTCAAAAAGATTGAAACAAATCAAAATCAAAATTTTAAAGTTTCGAGATGTTTTGAGATATTTCGTCATATTTTCACCATTATTTCAAAATGTTTCTAGACGTTTTAAGATGTTTAGTATATTTCAACCAATATTTCAAATTTTTTGAAAATTAATCTCCAAATTTTTTTTTTCATTTCTTTTCATTTTCTAAAACATTTTTGAAACATTTTTGTTACCTAAATGACCAAAACAATGCACCAAAATAAAATTTTGGTCATTGCCCATATGAAGTACATGAAAATCAATCCTTGCCCTCTAGACCCTTTAGTCACCAAACCCAGATAGGCCTAGTTTGCTCACTCAGTCTTAAAGCAGACCAAATAGACTACTAATAGACAATGACATCAAATGTACATTACGAATCCATATGAAAATTGATCATATTGTCTTTCAAGTAACTAAAACTGCCAGGTACCTGGAAGATCAAACTGTTTATCAACTAAATTTCCCTCATCAACTTGCTAGATCAATATGTAGACACAAGCATTAGGTTTACAATAAAGATTGTTATACATGAACAATCAACATATTCAGAGTAATATGTAGCAAATCAAATGTTCTCAACCCACAAATGCTAAGGGAGAGATGATATCAGCAAGAGTTGCATTACCTATAAGACAAGGATGACGACTATTTTCGTCATTATTTAAAACAATCATCGTTTTTCCCCGGAGCTGGAGAAGGAAAAACTTTTGCATGCTTCGAACCGAAAAGAGGATATATTCCCTCCTTTTTATCTAAATGCTTCGGGCAGAACGAGACGAACGGCTGCGACTACTTAGACTCTGATTTTCTTTCTTCCACATTGCCTCCAGATTCTGAAAGCATTTCAATGGTCTAACCTGTACATATCCCGATAAAAAAATAATAGAAATATGCAAGAAATAAGGTAGAAATAAGAAGTGAAATTCTGAGGACCACTGGAATACAGTAATAAGCTTATTTCCCCAGGAACCCTACAACCAGATTAGCACAAGAAACGGCATAAGGCCTATTTGGTGATCCTTAATATCAATCAAAATATTCTTGGAATGTTTACTTAGCTTTTACAGAGCAATATTAGGAATTAAATATTTGTTTCATTGCAACTTTTAAGCTATGGTTAACCACCAAAAAAGTTTTCAGTTCCTATAGGGGCAGGTATTTTATACTTAAAAAATACATGCATAAAAAGTAATAGAAAACTCCTCCCCATTAATGCATCATTCAACGTTGCAGAAAAAAAGATGCGATTCCTTTCTGGTAAATAAGTGCCTATGACACGTGCGCACAAAAACACAAACACAGAAAGACGGACACACGGACCAACCTTCCAACGCCTCTTGTGACCAAGGCTATTATAAATGGACTGCAACCTCAGGATTATTTGCCTGAATGTTGGTCTCTTGGATGGATTCTCACTCCAACATTCCTCAATTAACCTGTAGCCAAAAGATATGATCACAAATTTACATAGACGACCTCCAACAAGAAAATTATTTCCAGGAAAATATAATTAGTTATGGTTTAAGTTGTGAGATCTAAATCAATGAACAACATCTTGAGAAAATGACAAATACAAAGTTTTTGGAGATAAATATTTCCAGGCACTACCTAAAGTACATACATAATCTCATGAATAACAAATAATCTATGGCTAATCCAAACGCTTCTAGTTCCTGAACCAATCACCAAACCGAATGAGAATAAATGATTAAATAACACCCAGTTCAGTCCTTGTTAGTGGGGGTCTAGGAAGGGAGGATTCGGTATAGACCTACTGCTTTAAATTATTTGCACAATCTGATTGCCCTCATATTCGAACCCACAACCTAGGATTATAGGGCTGAATTTTAGCAACTGAACCAGTGACTCTTTGCATGCAAAATGACTATAATGTGATGATAGGAAAGCATATTACTGGGCAATAGAATGATTGCAGTATTGGTTGTCGAATTTCATACAGAGACATGAGCCTAAGTGTCCACTCTTGCTTTTAAGGTATCTCAAGCCTTAAATTTCCCATTCAATAAACAACCATGTGAGTGGCCAATATTTTGTTAATGAATAACTAGAAAAGCACAGAGGGAGAGACCTATTGTGCCCACTGCTCAATCACATTTCTCATTCCCACACACAGAGAGAGAGAGAGAGAGAATTGACTGCATCACCGAGTATTTTCATCTTATTTACCGCCACTAAGTGGCTGAGCCAAATCATGCTGTTTGCCAAATCACTAAAACCATTTTCTGCTATACCTATCACCATAATGACTTCCCTTCATTTTTTTCAAAACCCCATGTCTCTCTCTTTCTCCGTGTTAGCCTTGTCAAAGATAAGGATTAAAAACAGAAAATTATCCATTAAACGATGAGATATAGATGCTGCAGACTTCATAAAGCTAAAATAGTACAATATCATGTCATCATAGGCAAATAAGGAATCTGATGTAAAACAAAAGCACAATTGATAAAAAGAATAGGAAATATACTCTTTAAGTCCATGGGCATAGCACTTTGCTGGAGCTCTAAAAGGAGGCCGCTCTTTTGCAGCGTATGACTTAGGGACTTCATTTTCTTGCTTTGTGGAAAATGGTGGGCAGCCTTCAATCATCTATGAGTACAGCACATCAGAATTATCAATTTATCAAGCCTGCTATGACCATTGGTAATAGTCAAAAAAGCACATCCCAAAATTTCATACGGTTAAATTATAGACCCAAATTTAATGCAGTACATTGCTTAAATTTTAGGTTTCAAATATAGATGAACTGTTAGCACCCAAAAAAAATGAAAAAAAAAAAAAAAACAAGATTTTTTTTTTTGGAAAAGTAACAAACTAATTATAATTATAAATTATAATACAAGAATAGTAAAAGAGAAGATTAAGGGTGGACAAATAGTCCAAACTTTAAACTAAACAAAACAAGAAAAAGTCCCAACTAAGGCATCAAGCCTAAATCACAACAGTCAAAATAATCAACTACAAGCAGCTTGTCAATTTCCCAAAATGCCAAAGAGAGCAATGTTGTCAAATTCATTGGCGATCCATGCCCAAAAAGAAGCAAGAAAATGGATGCAGTTCCATGATGCCTATTTCTCCTTGCACTTATCCTCAAGATTCTCTCCATCCAAATTCCAAACCACCCACATAGTTATAAAAATAACACAAGACCAAAGAGAAACTCCTTTGCTATGCTATTCTTTCCAAAACCATAGAAATCCACACAAAACATGGATGAAATAGACTTCGGCCCCACCCAAGAGTGTCCAGGCATCTCAAAACATTTGTTCCATAAACACATTGCAATCGGGCAATGCAAAAATAAGTGATCCACACTCTCACAATTCTTCCTACACATAGTACACACCATTGGGGGAGTAAACATTTTGTAGGTTATCTTTTCTAAAGGACATCATTGGTGTTAATCTTACCACAAGCAACCACCTATGCACAAACTTGCCCTTTCAAAGCCACCTTTGCCTTCCAGATTTAAAGGTACAAGTTGAAAAGTAAGAGACTACGAGTGCATACATGAAGTAAACAGAGAATAAGCAATAACTACAGTGTTTTAAAATGACAATTCCCAAGGTTCAAGGTGCTTTCTTTTTTTCTCAAGCCCATTCCATATAGTTATCATTCTATCCTACATAGAATGCCCAACAAAAACAGGTGCTATGAATAGAAAAAAAAAAAAGAAAGAAACATGGGGTACTTGTCAGTTGTCACTTGCTTTAGATCTAGCATCACTTCAATTTCATTTGCTTAGCAAAATTGTATTGGAACAATGGAAGGTGAGGTAGCAATTACTAATTTTGCATGGAACATTCCACCTCCATTAAAGAAGCAAATATTTGTTAACATTTACTAAAAAAATATTTGTTAACATAACATGAAATTTATGGAGTGTTTGACGCAGCATCCAAATGTGTGGCTACAGGCTTCTTGAAATAGTGTTTTTTTTTACTTCTCGCAAAGTCATTTACCTGATTTAAGTGACAAAAAGTAAATTCCACTACTGCCCTTATTTTTTCAAGGTTAATATCTATTGTTTACCTTTAGTTTTTGTCTGCCCTACTCCACTTCATTTTCTCCGTTCATTTCATTCTCTCTAAACCTAGCAGATAGTTCTTACCTTCACTACAAGTCTGTGATACCATTTCTAGGATGGACTTATAGAATGAGAAGTTGCTTCAAACGTAGCTTTCATAACCAAACCAAATGTTCCTGATTGAGATCGTGTAGAAATTGGATAGATATTAAGTTTCAAAAATTATAGAATCATCTCCAAAAAATTTCAGAATTTTCTCTTGATTATGGTATGAATACTCTCATAGAATTTGAGACTAATATTTTTAATCATTGAGAAATTAGAAAATTTTCAAAGGATCCAAAACACATTTTCTTCTATTTAAACTTTCTTGAAATTATCAATTGCATTATTCAATTTGTGCTTATATCATTTTCATCTCTCAAGAGTCACTCATAAGTCCCTCTAATGTACATGTTTCAAGAGTCTCTCATCGAGGTCATCATCATAGGAAGTCTAAGGATGTTTACATGGAGTCAACTCATATGACCAAACGAGTCAAAGATCCTTCTTTATTTAGTGGGGCTTTAGATCCGTTTTAATTCTTGGAGTGGTTAGTTAATTTAGAAGAATATTTGAATTGGTATAGCATGTCAGATTCTCATTGTGTCCGTTTTGCTAAATTGATGTTGAGGAGTTCCACCAAGAAGTATTGTCAAACAATCCAAAGAAACCTAGATCCCTTTGGAGAATCACCTATCACTTGGGTTGAAATGAGATATAAATTGAAAGAGAAGGATTTGTCTATTTCTTACATGAATCAATTTTATGACCAATGGCTCAATCTTAGACAACATTCTTCTAGTGTCTCTGATTATTTTGTCTAGTTCGATTATCTCATGTACTTGTGTGACATTGTTGAAGAACCTTGGACAATTGACCAATTTATTTTTGGGTTGAGACCAAAAATTAGTAGGGAGGTCAAGCTGTACACTTTTAATACGATAGTTGCAGTCTATCAATATGCTCTAAAGGTTGAGAAATTTCATAAGAAATTCAACTATAGCTTGATAAGTTCTTAATCACAGTTTGCTAAACAGCGTGAAAGACCTTCTAATTTTAATTCCACCATATATGAGTATCATGATTACTTGAACGATGTTCATGCTGTTTCAGCATGCTTTCCTAATCCGAATGTGGTAAAGGATTTAGATATGCTAGTATCGGATAAAGAGAAAAATGTAACTCATATTGACTTCCAACTCCCTCATTCAGTTTTATCAGATCAGAGTCCTCCTACTTTGCACCCATAAGAGTTTAAATCGAAAGAAAGTGTGTATGAGTCTTTGCTTGTGTCAATTCTTAAACCACCATTGGTCATGAAAATTGTGGAAAAGTCTGTTGAGTTTGCACCAATGCAAGATATTAAGTCAATTGAGTCATTTATTGCAACATCTACCCGTGACTATTTAGTGTCTACTTGTCCAAGTCATCATAACGTCGTTACGAATTCTTCCCAACTTAAAATTGTTGAAATTGTTCTGGATTCTGCCCCACTTGAAAGTGTTAACTTTGATTCTTTGTCTACTATCAAGTGTTCAATTGAGACTGTATTTTCTTATTTTAAGCACCAATACGTTATTGTTACTCATTTATCATTGAAGTCTTGTCCCACTAAATGCTTGTTGTTCAAGTCTGATAAAAATTATTTTGTTATTCTTGAATTTGGATCTAATGCTTATTTGCTTAATTTTTCATTGAATGTTAGTATTAGTCCAGATTTTTATTTGGAGGATATGTTACTTAATCGAGGTACTCCAGAACCTCCTATTTTGTTATCCAGTGTTTCTATAAGTGAAATTACTTCTTCCTCAGCACTAGCTCCAGTTCTTATCTTTCCACTTCCATCGCATATTTCAGGTCAAATAGATGATGTGCTACGTGACCAGATTTACATTGCTACAGAAAGAGATTCTTGCATTTATTCTGATTGATGGAAAGATATTGATGGTTCTTTCATTCTAGATGAGGCGTTCTGTCATCTTCAGGTTGGTCTCTTAGAGTACTTCTACTTTGAAGACTCTCCAGAAGATAGTTTTTTTCAACCGAAGGAGAATAATGGGGATCGTATAGGAATTTGATAGATATTAGAAATTAATTATAATAGTTATTTTAATACTTTTAATATTTATCTTTTAAGTAATTTCTTTTACCTTTTAAGGGCTTAGTTGTCATTATGACTATTTATTTCTTTTAGAGTTCTTTTAGGATTTGTGTTCTACCTATATATATAAAGGATATGGTATTTGTTTTGGGGAGACTTTAATTACTAATTATTTATATTGAATTCTCTTCTTCTTCAAATTCTCTTTATTCTCATCCCCTTCTTTTTCTTCTTCTTCTTCTTCTTTTCTCATCCATTTCTTCTTCCCTTCTCATCCCTAATTCTTCTTTAATACGATCTACATCAATTTGGAATCAAAGCTATTACAATCTACATCAATTTGATATCAGAGCTATTACAATCTACATCAGTTCCATTCTACCTATTTCATACTTAACTTTCCAGAACTATTTCATACTTTTAAAATGATTAATTACATGAACATCTTCTGTATATTCCACATTAGAGCTATTAATATTGGAAGCCTACATCTCATTTTGTGTAAAGCACACCTCACTGGCATGTAGTACCCACCTGGCAGAAGGAAATTTGGTCCACGATTATAACTTAATGCATTATATCTGATCATCAACAATCTGACTCAGAAATTAGTATTGTAGAATAATTTGATAACTCATCAAATATACTCAATAATCGAAAAGTGATGTTACACGCACATCCTACGCGTACCTATTGATATGAAAATCAAGGCAAGACACCTATAACCTCTGTTCTATTATGAGCAATGCCTAAAAGATATACTTTATAGCTATCTCTTATAGAACCAAAAACAGTTCATGCTACAGGGATGAAAAATTATATGACCGCCTTATGTTGCCTATAGATCCATATAAGCTTTCTACGAATAAAAATTGCAAGATGCTCTTCTGCTATCAACAAAATGTGAAGAAACAAATGCATGGGGATATCTAATGACAGAAAAGGGAATTAGGCATGTTCAACTTCTAATAAAAGAAAGCAAGACCTAGCCAAAGCATAGTTACTTGAGACACATTTACCTCTTGCAAAATTAAAGCAAATGAAAAAACATCCACTTTGGTATCATACTCTTCATTTCTGAATACCTCTGGAGCCACATATCGGCCTGCCCATGACAACACAACAAAATTCCTAACAATCAAAATAATTATCATCCAGCAAGCCAATTAATAAAAAAACTATTGCAGATCATAGGACAAAATACATGCTCCAAATGCACTTATTTTCTGAAACAGATTAATGATGATTCGAAGAATCAACTACCATAGTGGACCCAAAATCTTATGTTGCCATGTCAGCAATTATAATCATATAGATGCACAATAGTAAGCATGATTTTCAACATTTGAAAAATATGAATTATTTCCACTAGCAGCATACTTACAAGAAGAATCTTGACATGTCAAAGGCTTGTCTTCTTTAACTCCACCGGTAACTTTAAGTAGCTTGCTAACTCCAAAGTCTGCAACTTTCAGATGCCAAGAATCATCCCGCAAAATATTCCTGTTACCTTACCCGTAAAAATAAGAAAGTGTCTCGCATAATCAAACAATAAAGAAAGAAAAAACAGAAAAGGGGGATTTTCTAGGGCATTGAGCGTAGGACATATGTGTGTATATAACACATGAAACTTGGCGTGTGCATGTGTGTGTGCTTGTGTTGTTGCTTGTATTTAAAAGGGGAGGGAGTGTTGGTGGGGTGGAGTGTCTGGCTAAACGAGAAACTTACGAAGGCTCAAGATCACGGTGAATTATTGGTTCTGGTTTATTCTCATGCAGATAGTTCATTCCCCTGCAACATAACCAATGATGAATTAGAAAAAGTTTCTGAATCCAACTGCTTAAACAGTAGGGCCACCTAAAGATCATAAAAAATACAAGTGTTTGGGTCTCTTCATGAAAAACACTCACTGCACGGTACCAAACCTAACCAGTAAATTCTTCCTATTTCTCAGGGCAAAAGAAGGGAAGAAGGGGGTGTGGGAGAGGACAAGCCCGAATATGCAAAAGAACAGTCATCAACTTAGCAGAACTCAAGACAGCTTTAGTCCCCAGTACCAAGCATTTATTAACTTGTAAATGTTCATTATTCACACTAGGTTTATATTCAATAATCATCTCAACCGCCATCCTTGACCAGATGGATAAGCTTACATTTCTTCATTAATTTTTTCTAAATCAAGAGAGATCTTAAATGATGCAGTGAAAAAACAGAGCCACCATGTGGCTGGATACAATCAAACAGCAGAGGCAGAAATTATCAATCTGAAGGAAAATAAGTCTCAAAAGAGAAATTTTCCCTCTAGAAAGAAATCTTTTATAGTTTAAGATTCAGATGAAAGTCAGCATACACTTCATTAAGTTCTACCGATATTTACAGAATTGCAGATAAGCAGAAATCCAATTAAACTTCAACAACTCATGAGTTGCCTAGACTAGTAGACTAAACTGATAATGAGGTAATAAGACGTAGATGAGCTGACCCTTAACCTTTCCAAGGACAAATTGTAACTCCCACAAAAAAAAAAGGACCTTTTGAATCCCTAAACAACAAGACATCCCTCATTGATTTAAACAGGCAGTAGCCTCCTGAATGCTTGCATCACTAAAGCTACAACTCATTTATCAATTTGTCTCAAGTAGAAGAATTTATTTAAAGAAAATCCCAGTTTCTTCATTGCAATCTATGACACGCAATCTCTGCAGAAGTTTGGTTTTCGATTCATGCAAATCAAACTGTTTTGTGCTTCACTGACATGCTGTCGACCTGATTATGGTCCATCCAATGCTTGCCATGTTCTGCTTCCAAAATTTAAGTAGAAATAAAATAAAATAAAAAACTCCACACCTCTTGCTTGAGATTGGTGGGGGGGTCTACTTCCCAACTGTTTTGTTAATTCTTGTTTTCTTAGCGTACTTTTAATGCATTTGACTATCCAAGTCTGCACTGTTGATGATAATCAAGTCAACGGATTAAAGAGAAAATATTAATAAAATCAAATGTCCAGACCATCGGTCAGAAATTTCCCAGGAAAGATACTGTATTCAATTACCAGGTACCAAAAAAAATATTATCACTCCTATCGATAATATAAGATTATTTCATGGACCTGGCGATATCCATTGCAAATCTCACAGCTGTCATCGGTTTTAGAGCTCCTTTTCTCTTCAAAAATGCACAAAGATCACCCTGCAATATACAAGGAATGGATATATGAGAAGATAGCTGTTACACATATATCCTAACTCGAACAATTAAGCGTCAAAAGAAATTTTCAAATATCACCATAAGACTACAAGGAAAACAATGACAATCAAAGCATTAGATCATATATTCAAATATCTCGTAAGTTTGATTTTCTATTGTTGATTCACATGCTATGAAAAATTTCTCTTCTACAGGAAGGAGATGAAGAGGAGGTGTGATATCAAGCTATCAAAGAACCAGGACTCTGGTACAAATTCCAACACTAAGCTACACACTGATCTAGTTTGCTTATGGGAAATCAACTGAATTGTAGAATTCACAGCAAAGCAGTTGAATAATTAACAATACCCAAAATGAAAACCCCACTTATTATCTATTACATATCTATGGACATGAAACATGTGCCATTCATGCCTGTTAGATTATCACACAATAAATTTGCAAGATTGAGCCATTGGGAAGCCAAAATCCTCCACTAACCACATGATATTATAACATCTATGACTTCAAATATTTCATCAATATGACATCCGCATGTACAGGGTCTTTTCCTCATTATAATTGTAATGATGTGCCAATTATGCGTACAAATTCCTAATATCAGGATTTGAACATATACCAAAAAAGGAAGCAAAAAAGCATCCAACAGCTACACTCAGGTTTTTTGTGCCAAAAAAAACTACAGTCAGGTTCATGTACCACTGGCATGTATAGCATTCATGTTCAATTTCTGCAAATTCTATTATCTTATCAAATATTTACTTTCCCAATATCCACACTGAAAGTGCAATGATTGCATATGCTATTAGAAACACACTTTGTTATAGAACCAACAATCCAAATGGTATATAGCACAACACCTCACGAAAATACGTATGCATCTACATTTCCACCACCGTATCATGGCATAACTACATCACAATCCTAGCTTGTATGCATACATACAGAGAGACGGAAATAAAATTTGTTTATAATAATCACATTAGAACAAGAAAAGCACACATATATAAAGCAGTGTATACAAAACTACTCCAATACAAATACTTTGTATCTGCGTTAGTAGAATATTGTACTATAAGAAGTAAGAACCACAACTAGAATCAATAGTCAGATAGAATAATCGCCTCAAAAGGGCATCCTACTAACTAAAATGATACTAATTATATTAGAAGCATCCAACTCAATACCAATTGCCTATGATTGGAGAGGCCCCTCAACCACACAAATCAAGCTTCGGTGTCCTACTCCTTCAACGTCGGATACAAGTTCGTTTCACAACCTCACTCACGTGGGACCCCGAATAGCGAAATCAAGAAGAGGGGTAAACACCATATCTAGACCGGAGGTAGAAAGGATCGTTTTGGAGGATGAGGAAGCGATTTGATTAGTGGTCGAAGAGTTCTACAAAGAGCTGTATGTGGAACCACATTCGTTTCAACCAACGCTAGACGGAGTCTAATTTGAAAGCATCCCTACGGAGATGTGTTATTGGTTGGAAATGCCTTTTGAGGAAGAGGAGGTTTTCAAGGCTCTAGGGGAGATGTGTGGAGACAAAAACCCAAGGACCCCCCCCCCCAAAACTAATCCCCCTTCAGAGACATGGCCTAAACAAGCACTAAAGACCCAGCTGTGATGACTGAGACTATGTTAGACCATCCGCCCAAAAACCAATTAGCAATGGGTAGAAAGACCCCCTCACTATATAAATCAACCTTGGGTGGTCCTAAAATCATTCAATGTGGGACACAACACTTTTGGCAATATCTACTCAAACAAAAGAAAGGGGATAAACATATGTTGGGTTAACAGGAATGAACTTCTCAAAAGGAAAAGTACAGTATTCTTTATCATTAGCAACCAAAGGGAATTTGAGAATATTTTGCAAATGCAAGATTTAAAAAATTAAATTGGATCAGAGTAATAAGAACAGGACCCTCACAAGCCTCATCAATTGCCTTGAAGACTATACGTGGTTTGTACCACAAAGATACTAAAACATAATCACTCAAACATCAGAGGTTCAACAATAATTAATGCAACTGAGAAAGCCTGGAATGAGAAAGACCTTTGGTAAATATTCTGTCACAATCATCATTGGACTACTTTGAGTTACGGCACCCAAAAATTGGACCACATTTGGATGTCGTAACTTCTGCAGCAATTCAAGCTCATCCCTAAATGCTCTCCTGCACAGAGCCAACACTTGGAAAACATAAATGCAGAATAATAGCTTATCACGGGAAAGTGTGCAGCGAAAAGAATTGTTGTATTCTTACAACTCACACTTTATCCTCCTCAGTAATCACTTCCTCTCCAAGCTTTTTAACAGCAACTTGTGTTCCACGCCACAAGGCAATATGGACGGTTCCCTGTGCAATTTTTTTCAAATAGTAAATTAAAGGTAAAAGACTACAACTGAATAGAGTAAAAAGAAGAATGATGGCTGCAACAAAACTTAATCAAATCAACCACCCTAACTATATGCTCAAATTCCTACTAGGCTTCAAGCACTCAAATGATACTGCAAACAAGCAATCATCTTTGATCTGAGTAAACCAAGTGAAAGACATATAAAAACATCAATTGTTTAGGTGGCAGTAAGTATTATATTTTAGGCTTTCCTATCCCTATCTCTTCATCTCCTTAGCCATGCATAGTCTATAGCTTGCAGTACTCATTCATCCATCCTACAATTTGAGTCCTTAGCAAAACTTCATAACCTTGTTAACCAAATAGAACTTTTTTCTTACTCACGTGCCAAGCCCCTTCCGCTATAAAGCTGGTTTGCTGAAATGTGAAACCTTGCACTACCCTAGCGCTACATGTAAGATACCCCAAATCCTTCCATAATATAGGAGTTACAAGATGAGCTTAAATTTCCTTACCACAAGCCCTCATAACCACAGAATTCAAAAAACAGTGCAGGAACGAATGGAAGTCACTTTCCTAATGAAATATCACATTTCCTACTGCATTTCCTCCACCTACATAAGAGTAGGCCAGCACTTCCCCAACATATGCAACCCATCCAATGCAGCACTATATTTATGAAAACCAAAAAGACCTGAAAGTCCCATAATGTATGGCATTTAATTCAAAACATTCAAAAACAAATGCCTTCCCACAAACATTAAAAACACCTTGCCAATAATCTAATTACAGCAAAGCATTTCTAGTGAAAAGGAAAGTGCTAGTAACTCGTATTTTACAGCTAGGTTCAACAATTTAATCAACCTAATAAAATGTTCAAACAACAGATTCTCCGATGCAAAATTCAGAAATCTCATACAGCCTCATTTTTTTTTTTTTTTGGGTTGATCCTACAGCTTCAATAAATTATCATAACACAAGGATGTTCTACGGCACATAATCTAATGCATACTAGACTACAGCATATCAGCCATGTAAGCACAGTACATGCAAGGACATACAACATAATTAAGAAGTAAATAAAAAAAAGAAATGATTAATACTCCATATAAAAAGAAATTAAAGCATGATAATGAAACTAGCAAATTCTCCATAACATGCAATGTCAAAACAAGCTAGCTAGTTCCAGTGACTTCCAGACAAAAAATACGACGGTTACGAACCATACAAAAGTAACATGATAGAACAAGAAAGTATTTTACCTTAGTTATATCAGCACTGTTTGTAAAATCTAGTTCCTTTGGATCAATTTCATATTCTGGGACTTCACGAACGTTTTTGACTTGCATAGGAGCCATCTAAGGGGAAACAAGATTTATCAAAAAAAATAGAGAAGCAACAAAAGAGAAAGTCAATTTACAAACAGCAACAATTATTATACAACACAAAAGGTAACATATCGTATACACCTTACCAGAGGCTTAGCACCATGTTTCTCCAGAATTTTAATCACATCATGCTTTTTATAATGTATTGCATCTGCAAGAGGCTGTTAAAGCAACATCAGATTACAGTGAAAAGGTATAGCACTACAAGGAAAAGACAGTATTGTCCTTCAGATAACTGTCAGGTGGATACAAGTTCTTTGAATACAAAACAAACAGCATGAGAGACGTCAATTGACAAACATTTCAAACTCTATGTTGCCTACAAACATGCCAATACATGGTACAACTTTCTATATACTTCTTCAAGAATCTTGTAGTTGTGAGGGGAGGGTGGCGCTATAGATTGAGAAACTTCGGGTTCGTTTGGTAACTGTCTTTGTCTTGTGTTATATGTTTTTGTTTTCAATTTTTGACAAAAATAAAAACAAAAATACGTTTGGGTACTGTTTTTATTTTTGTTTTATATTAGTTGTTTTGAAGACAAAGACAAAAAAATTGGAACAAAAAATTTGTGTTCCAAGAAACAAGCAAAACAAAAACACACGCTAAAAAGAATTAATAAGATCCGGGTTTCGAACTTCTTTAGCAGCAAAAATAATCTTTTTTTGTGAAACTATTTAAACCCACTTATTTCTCTCTCCTCTCCACGCTGCCTCTTTATTCTCTTCTCTCCATCGTTGCCTCACTCTCTCTATTCTCTCACCGTCACCAACGAGGAGCAACGATCTCCTCTCCTCTCTCTCACTGACGAAGAGGTAAGCCCCTTCTCTTTCTCATCTCATCTCATCTCATCTCCTCGCTCTCTCTCTCTATATATATATAGACACAGATATGTGTATATACACAGATCTATGCATATGTGCACAAATGGAATGAAGCTTGTTTTCTGCTTGAACGAATCGATCTTCGTTGCTGCCTTCTTCAACGAAACCGTCTATCGATCAAAATGAAAGGCTGCTATGAAGGTATGTATATGAAAATCTATATATACATATATTTGTGTTTATATATGCATATATACACATAGATTTGTATATATATGCATAATTATACATAGATCTAGCTCAGATCTGTGTTTGTATGTGTGTGTGCGCGCTTATGTGTGTCGATTTGTGGTTAATTTGGGGGTATGTGTGTTAGTGTGTATGGGTGTGTGTGTCTGTATGTGTGTGTTACTGTGTTGAGTATGTGTCTGAGTGTGTGTCTGATTGTCTGTCTCTTGTGTGTTGAAATTGGAATTGAAAGTGAAAATGGAAAAAAAATACAGTCATTGGATTTAATCAATGGTGTATTAGGGATTAAAATGGAATGTTCAAATGGAGATTGGAGATGTTGTCCAGACTGGTTCTCTGCCTATTGCTGGGAAGCTGTTATTGCATCAGGATTAGTACATGCTGCCTATTCTAAGGAAAAAGAAGGCCTTGGTTTTTGATATAGTGTAGGGATTGTTAATTGGTTCCGTGTACTATGATTTGCATCAATTGCTTACCATTCTTTGTGCTGAGATTGTTCATTGGATTTAATCATTGGTGTATTAGGGATTAAAGTGGCCTGTTTAAAAACAGATTGGAGAGTGCAATGTGCAGTGTCTGTGTGTGTCTTGTAATTAGGATTGAATGGTGTGAATCATTTTACTTGGAAGCATTTGTATATCACAAAGAGGATCTTCCTGTTATAGCAAAACTTCTCCTTTGTAGTTTTTTATGTGAATATGTCTTTGTAGTTTTGTTTTTGGTTTGTTATGGAGACAATATCAACGAGGATGGCCTATTGCATGGCCTAAAGCTGCTGCTGGTATGAGGGGTTTGCTGGTCTGTGATTTTTTAAGAAGCCTGCAATTTTGTTGGTGGTTGAATATTTGAAGTAGTTACCAAACATGTTTTTTGTTTTTATTCTAATAATTTAATAGAGACAAATGACTCCCAAACATGTTTACTGTTTCAGTGTTTATCACAAAACAGAGACAAAAATTGTCTCTGTTTTTTATTTTTTTGAATACGCGAAAACAAAAACGTTACCAAACGACCCTTACTATATGTTTGAAAATCTGTACCAGATGAATACTAAATTGCAAACTCGTGCTGCAGGGCAAAGAGAAAGAAATGAATTTTCATGAGAATTACAGATAGCCGATGCCGAAGAACAGCGAATTATGGAGATTGAATGTCACCAAATCAGACAAAGGCATGCACTAAAATGAAGTCTTCAGGCTTTTTCAGTTTTCTATTTTTGTCCCACAACTAAAACCATTAAATAGATAAATGAAACTTACAAAAGGCCTCAATTAATGAAACAACCAAGCCCGACATATACAATTTTACGAGTATACCATTTGTTATTCAAACTTTCATATTAGGGGAAGACCTTGCATTATCCCTGTTATGTCTGTCTTTTGTTGCCACTACAAGAAATTTGAACAAAGAAAATGACTGCATCGTGGAGAAGAATGGCTGACTAAAAAAATAGGGGTTTTAGGGGGCTTTGATTATGGGGGAGGGTAGCCGTGGCGGAATAATTATGCAAGGAACACTCACATAATGCAAGTCCGACCTCCAAAACTATTATGTTGAAAGAAGACCCTTTTTTAAACTTTTCTCACTCACATCTTCTCCTAAGATAGAGGATATTGGCAAAGTATGAGACTGAAACAATATATAACTACAACAAGATAATGGAAAACAATAGGCTCTGTACAACAAATACAATAAGGAGACAGAACATGAGCATAGCATCCATTCCCCTCCCTCATACATTTTGAAAACAAAAGGCACTTCAATGCGCTCTGATTACTTTGAGTGTGATTGGACAGAGGGCAGAGAGAAAGAAACATAAAAAAAAATGCAAAATTCAGTACTAAATTTGGCTTGTTTCCCTTCTCACTCCACTCACCATGCTGACAACCTAAGTCGCAGTGCTATAAAAAGCCCCAATACATAACTAATTGAATCTGAAAAAGAATCCATATCCATGCTCAGGCTTGGCTCCACCCCTAGGCAAGTGAGGAGGTCGCCCAGGCTCCCACTCGTCTAAGGCCCATTCACGTATGTCTCTTAAATGATATGACTAAATTTTAAAAAAAAAATTTATTAAAAAAATTAGGATGTTATATCAAACGATCAAAAATTTAAAAATATTTTCCTTTAAATCATAAATATATGTACATTGGAAAAGAAATGAAAACAGATCGCCACATATTCTCGTATAAAACTAAGAAGACTCTACTCTCTCATTTCATTTGAATTCTCAGGCCTATTTATTGAGTTTAATTTTTTTGAATTATAATTTTAGAGATAATTTTGATCTTAATATAATCATACACAGTGTGTTTGTTTTGCAAGTTGTTTTCCACCTTAAATATATTTACTAAAAGATATGAATTTTGAAATTAAATACAAAAATTACCAAATTATTCATCTAAAAATAATTTACGGCCACATCTAAAATTTTGCTAGAACCTCAAGTATTCTTGGGCCGGCCATATAATTTACAGCCACATCTAAAATTGATAGAGTGAAACAATTGCTCTCGACAACGTTTTCTGAATCATAGGTCGCTTTGGTACGTGGTACGAGTACACGGTACGACGCTTTGTTAGATACACGATACAATGGAGTAGACTTAACTGGTATGACATTTTGGGTCGCAACTCATTTTAGAACTCTTATATAAATCATTTTCACTGCTATACAATCTATATAATAAAATACATAGTAATTTGAATTTTTATCCCCTACATATTTTTTTCCTTAAAAATATCACATCACTCATTTCTATTACATATTCAATCATTTAATATTTAATTAATTTATAATTTAACATAATTTTTATTTCAAACATTGCCCATATACAATAGTATACACATATTAAAAAATTTTAATATAGTGGGATTAATTTTTTAGTTGCTCGAATTTTATGTTTTATTATGCCTTCAGACACGAGTTATAACTAGTATTATATAATACAGAACATTCATAAACACTAAGTCAGTTACTATTTACGTTATAATTGTGCATGATTTTCTATTATCTAAAACAATATATAATTATAAATCTATATATATGTAGTCAATTAACATATAGTTTATATATGTGTTATATGCTCTAAAGCGAATTGATTTAGGGTTAGTATTACAATTTGGGATCATCCATTTTGGTGATTTGGATCGCGAACCCATCCCGTTTGGGATTGATGTACCCAGATCGTGGATCATTAAGAATTTAATGAATTGTGGTAAAAATGGTTCTAGGTACAGGGCCATGGAAGCTCCAAACGAGTTACAGTGATAGCACCACTAGTGGTTATGATTGACCTTAGGTCCTCAGTTGATCAACACTACAGAGGTACCCAAGCAAGAAAAATCTGCCATGCCAAGACCCACCAGCACATCAAATTTATGGTGCTCGCATAATCTCCAATTTGCTCGAAGAGAAGCATAAACCAGAGCAATAAAAAAAAAAGTGGGGGTCAAACAGGAACAAAGGACACTTTCCGCACCTGCAAACTAGCATTCCAAGCTCACAACAGTTACGACAGATTAATGACACAAAGGAAGCAATCAAAGCATCAGCTCTCAAGATAAATT
>CM042186.1:5599610-5614680 GCA_023539305.1 Ilex asprella | reverse complement strand
AATAAAATGTACAAAGAACTCATAGATGTAAATTTGAGATTTTTAAAACGACGACTTATGGATCTGTTCAAAAGTAAAAGTAGAAGTTTAAGAAATCGCGTATCTATAACAACGAAGAATTTGGATAGAACTTTTATTTTACTAAACTAAAAAAAGCAAGTTGAATTAATTAATTGTTTGTTGATGGGAGAGGGCATCAAATATTGGTTATCTAAGTACTCACAAATGATTTTTTTTCAATTATCGTATTTGTTTAATTAAGCATCCTTTCTTTATTGGAATTGGTGATAAAGTCTACCTTACAATGTGGATGTACATTCCAAGGTTACAATGTCTTTGGCAATGCCAACTTGCCATTTGCCAAATTATCCACTTACAAATTTTTTATTACTAACCGCGACGAAAATATGCTCTCTCTTTTTTCATGTTCATCGAAGCTTATTGTATGTTTTTTTTAATATAATTTTTGACAAAATCAATGAAGTACTAGACTAGTTGTTTTATGAACCATCATGGATTAGTTTGAAAGATGAAGGTGATACCCCGTAATTGTGGAGGGCGAGGTTCAAACATGTCTAAAGGGCCAAAAAACTAGTTGATATCATGGGCGGGGCAAGACTAAGAGAGGAAAATACGTGATTAGTAACTATGCTATTTTCCGATGAATGTGTGATGCTTCAACGAACGAAAACTTATATTTATTTCAGAAAATAGTGAGTTGAAGACATTACTTTTTAAAATCTTTTAGTCCTTGTACCCATGATTTTAGTCCTTGTTTTTTTTTTTTTTCAAATTTGCTTTTTTTTTTTTTGAGAATATAAGTTTTGATTTGTTTGTAATTATATGTTTAGTGTCATATAATTGTCTCAAAATTTTTGTTTTTGCCATCAACCTCTACACGTAACGGCCCACATTAGATAGAATTTCTAGCTCCTCCTATGGTTGTTATCAAGTTTAAAAGCCTAAATTCTGTCCACACAAATTATTTAGCGGCTTTCATATCTTTTTATCGGAGTGAACACCTCGGTATACAGAAAAATAATGTGTACGATTTTTTCAATATTAGCTAATGATTAAGTCTAGTTTTAAACTACATGCATCCCACTACAAATGGTTGACACTACGAAGAGTGATCGGCCATCACTATACAACTTACCCTAACCGAATTCTTTGTGCATCCATGTCTTAAAGGTAATAAAGAAACACATTTAACTAATCATCCTTAGTTAGTCCAAAAGATTACAAATTTATAATAACTACCCATCTATATTATGCAATAATTATCAATGTGGATTCACTTGCCCACTTGTTATTCTATCATTGAATGGTTTATACCATGTTAATGTAATGACATAGCATAATCGTTACATCCAATATTCACTCAGTGTCGGGGGGAATTAACATTTTTTTTTCGAGGGATGGGGCGGGGCTTGAGGTTGGAGTGTTGTGGTAGGTGGTGAAAATTGCATATTTCCCGTTAACCACATCTACACTTGTTTACTATGCACTAAAATAATCAATTTAGGAGAAAAAATGCTTGAACTTTTTTTCCTCCCCAAGTTCTATTTTCTCCCAATTTTGAAGCATTTAATTGGTCTTCTCCAATTGAATTTCAACATGTTGTGGCCAATGTAACAATTTCTAAATTTTTGGTAACTACTTTACATTTGAAGTTCCTATTGTCTGTATTAACTATTTTATATTTAGATTTTGATAAAATATCAATTTAGCACATTAATAAGTAAATTTTCTAATAATGTTAGAATGAGGCGGGTTTAGAATGAGAGTAGGAGTGGCGGTGGCAGTGACAATGACAATAAAGAGATATTATAAATTATGTGCATCGTATAAAATGCCTGCAAGTACAACATTAATCAAATGCATATACCCAAAAAATAATTAACCAAATACATTTTCCCAATTTATTTTGTACATAATGAGATTCCATAAATTAGAATAAATCAATTGAAATGTTGCAAATATTTCCTATTAGAGTAATTCACCGATTATTTCACAGGGAAGAGGGCATAATAAATAAAAAAAACACAAAAATGTTCAAAGTATTAGGGTATTTTCTGTAATAATCAATTTTATGGCAATAGCAGGGAAAAAAGTGATGGGGATTGGGGCGCACTGTAATCGTAAAAAGTTCAAATATCAGGGGAAAACTCGGTAATTAACCCAAAGTTTCTGCCGCACCCTAGCGTAACAGTTAACACTCCGTCTCGGTCTCTTTTCTCTCTTCGTTTTCGTCTCTGTAAAGCTGTCACATATCTGGGTCGATAAGAAATACAGCGGGGTGAGGAGAGAGAAAAGAGAAACGCGTAGAGAGAAAAAGCTCTAGAATCGTTCACCAAAAGGGTTCAAAGGTTAGAGTTTTTTTTCCACTTCAGGACTCTTACGTCGATTTGATACATTTTGCAAAGGCCGTTGTTAAGAATGGTTTTTGGGTTTTATTTATTTATTGCATATTGCGGTTAAATTTTGAGTTGGGTTCTTTATTCTTTTACTTACTTAGATGGGTTTTATGCTTCTTTATTATGGGTTTATTGGGGGAAGTATAAGTAAGTGCTTGATTTTATTGGATTATTTAGCTTTTGTGACTAGCAAAGGAAGTGAGTGTAATTGTTGCCCTTTGTGAAGAGTTGATTTTTCTGTGTAAAAAGCTTTTTGTTTGGGAGTATTGCTTGAGAATGGCATTCCTTTGGAATGGATTTATCTTATTTTCATTTTGTCCTAGAGATGAGTAGTTTGTTACCACTGCTCTTTGCTATCTCTGAACTTGGAAAAAATATTGGTGTAACCGTAGTGTAAAATCGTCCACTAATAAGTATATATATAAGTCTGCAAGTAAAACCCGCTAAAACTCATAACTACCCAACCATGTAATTCATAATCACCTCATTGATACATGAAATGGGAGAAGAGTAGGAACATAAAGATTTACGTGGTTCGGCTCCCGCATCCATTGATATAATGCTTTGAAGGGCTTCCACTACTATTGTTATTTTGATTATATTGTAGTGTCGAGTGTAATCGATGCAAGCAGAACACCCGTAATAATAGGGTGAGAATTGCATATGCATACAAATTACAAAGTCTTCCAAGCCATTGATGATAGTTAATTTCCTACCTCATATCAAGTGATTTGGTCCCCGTCAATTATAGGATCTTTAAATCTTGAACATAACATACTCCATTTTTGGAGTAAAACTGAAATATATTGACCTTTATCTCTGTTTCATTTCTTTAGAATGGATTTTTTTTTCAACATAATTTAAGATTGAACTGATCTCAGTTTACTGAGGCTGGTGCATTGTCTTGAAGCTAATAGTTTTGCCTTCAAATAAATGCCAATTAATTTGTATTCCAGCGTCTATCAAAGTTCAGTTTTGTTTTCATAATTGCAAATTACCAAATTCAGGTTTTTCGTTGAGTGTCAAATCAGTTTTCAGCTACTAAACTGGATGTTGAACTCTTTATTTTCATTAAAATTTATTTTAATTCATCATTGGTCATAAAATATATTATAAAGTAGACTCATAAAATAAATAAGAGGCAAAAAGTATAACTGATGTGAATTATGATTCACAAGTCCTTCAAATGACAAATTAGGTGCGAAATATTCCTTTCTTGAGATCTAATCTCAAAGATCAATGCTCTGTTAAGCCATACTTTTGAAACATTACATTGCATTGAGCAATAAACGACCCATAAAACTCTTTCCTGAAGTCGTTATAAACAAAATTAGGAATTTAAAGAAGAGAAGAAGGTAGTTACAATGCTCTATAACATACTTTCCTTTCATTTTTCTTTTATATAATTTTCCCTAGAACTTGTAACCCTAAAAAAGTTTGTTTTTAAAAATTCTAATGAGCTGCTTGATACATGAAAAGAATATATTGGGCGGCTCCCACTTATCTAGAGGGTACCTAACAGAATGTTAGGTTTAACTTTTACTTATTATGAGAGTTAGATGTTTTATAAAGAAGGCCAATAAATCAACAATGTGAATTTTGCTTGTATCTTAACGTAAATTTGTGAAATATTTCACTCTGCATATGGAAAAACATTCGGTAGCTCATTTTTCAATTAAATGCCAACAAAAATGTGTTTATCATGTGTCCTATGTTGGGATATATACTAGTATACCTCCAAAACATAAGGTGCTGTATGCATGATGCCCTTTGTTAAGTTGCTCACTAAGATGAAATCAATTGGAACCTGAATCTAGATTGTAGCACCGTGAAAACAATGTGGGTTCTCTACTCTGGATAACAATGGACAGTGTTCAAATAAATACACTGATGGGTCGGCATTCTATTACAAGTTTTGTGTATTTGATTCCAACATAACTACTACATGCATGTAATCAGGCCTTCCACAAGGGTTTCATTATTTGACCTGATAGCTTGTCATAATTTTTTTTTACTTTTTTTCCTTTTTCTAATTTTAGGTTTGGTTTCTTCAAGTTGTTCTCTGCATGTTCTGTTCCCTGATTCATTTTCCAGCTTGATTTTTAGGGTTTCTAAATGGAGGACACTCAGGAGGTAGAAGAGGAACAGTCTGAGATTCCAGAAATTACACCTCAGAAGAAGCAAGACACACTTGAGGAGATACTTTCTAGGCACAGGTGATGTATCCATGAGAAACCAATGCATGCCATTTCCTATTTTAATGGTTGTATTATTATTTTCTTTTAGTGTTTTCTAGTTTTTATTCTCTTCCTGTTGGTTAAGGGAGAAAAGAAGAAGGTTTGTTTTGTCTCCTTTGCGTATGGGTGGGTTTGGTGGGGGGATGGAAGGGAGGTTGCTGAGGCGTTTATTGCAATGTGGCTTCCTCCACTACTACCCGACCTGATAAAAAAAAATAAAAAATAGCACCCACTGCCTGCCACCCACATCCCCAACACTCACACAAACGAAAGTCGAAATTACAAAAAGAGCAACAAAATGTGAACACTCCTATTGAGGGTGAAAAAACTGCTGCAGTGGATTGGAGAACATTTGGAGCTTGGAGAGATTGAAAATCACGCAATATTTTTCTGAAACTAGTGAAGAAAAGTATGTTCATTAGTAGGGAAACCAAAGAAAGTTATTGAAAGATTTGAATGTGAATGTCTGACTGAGCACTTTTAGCTTATAAACCAGATGAAGGAAGCCGTAAAAGAGATTGCTAGGTTCTACATGAGGACTAGATCCAAACTGGAAATTTTGGAGTGCCAAAGGTGAGGAATAAATCCCTGATGATGATGAAATCTCAAATTTGCAGGTGTTGGAAGCAGATGTGTGTGAGTTGTCTGAGCGAGGCATTTTGGAAGTTGATGCTAAATCCTCTTGGGTTTTATTAATCTCACTTGAGCTCACCCGTGAATGGAATGTCTTGCCAATCCAGCCCACTGTGTGAAACAAATGAATTTAACATTTCAAAAGCAACAGGGGATGCATTTTGTGCCATGCACAACATAAAACAGCTACATTTAAAGAACGATATAACAATGGTATTCTGTGCATGGAGGCCTTCCCCCCCCCTCTCCTCTCTCTCTCTCTCTGCTGTTGCTGTCTTATGTCTTCTTCTTTTGGTAGGAGGATCCTATTGGCTCTGGCACTTTCATAGTTAGTTAGATGTATATCATGGTTTAAGCTATCTGCGTTAGCAAGTGTTATGGTCATTGTACTAGTTATATATGAGATGATGCAGTGTTTTTATGCTGGTATGGTGGTTGTATGATAATTATGTAGCCGAACTCTAAATGAAGAATTTTTTGTTGATGACTACAACAGCATATATTGGCCAAGATGTAATGACAGTATGAACATCATTAATTCTTTGATTCAACCTCTCATTTATAATCTTTTCATATTTTGATATAACATGCAGGAAGGAGATTACCCAGCTGCAGAACAACGAAGTTGCACTTAAGAAGGCAGCGGCGAAAGGCAGCAAGGCTGAACAGAAAGCTAAGAAAAAACAAGTGGAGGAAGAGATATCCCGACTTTCTGCAAAGCTTAAAGAAAAGCATGCAGAGGAACTTGCATCTTTTGGCTATAGCAGCAATACTGGGAAGGAGAAGGGCAATCTAGACACTTTGGTGAGGGCCATAGCTGGGGTTTCTGTCACTGGTCAAACTGACCAATCAAAGCCCAGTAAGAGTGTGAAGAGGCGTGAGAAGAGAGCACAAGAAGAAGCGGCAAGAGAGCAAAGAATACAAGAAGAGCAGAGCAAAATCGTGAGTGACCGAATGATTGAAAGTGAAAAGTTGGAAAGCAAGCTAGAACCCCTTGGCTTGACTGTCAATGAAATAAAACCAGATGGGCACTGCCTCTACCGTGCCGTTGAGGACCAGCTGGCCCTTATCTCAGGCGGGACTTCTCCTTACACTTACCAAGAACTTCGAGAAATAGTGGCTACTTATATGAGGAAACACTCATCAGATTTCATCCCATTTTTTCTGTCAGAGAATGTGGCAGATGGAGCATCTAATGATTCTCCTGCAGAGAGGTTTGAGAATTACTGTAGAGAAGTGGAGTCAACAGCAGCATGGGGAGGGCAATTAGAGCTTGGTGCTTTGACTCATTGCTTGAAGAAACATATCATGATATTTTCAGGATCCTTCCCTGATGTGGAGATGGGAAAGGAGTACAAAACAGACGGAACTGGCTCGTCCAATTCAAGTATTATGCTATCATACCATAGGCATGCATTTGGACTTGGTGAGCATTATAATTCTGTCGTCCCAGTTTAATCGAGTTGGTCTTAATATAACATAGATGTAAGGATTCTTATGCCTATTTTCTTTCTTTTTATGTAATGTTAACAGTGTTTCAGTGACTTTTGTGTTGAAATTTTGTCATATGACCCCTGTGTGAGGGTGTTTTGTGATGCTACTCATGTATGATGAGGACTAGATCAACGCAACTCGCTCGGGTTTTCGATAGCCAAACCCGGGTGAAGCCGAGGAAAGCTCAACAATGTCACCCCTACTGCATCCTCACTAATAACACAGAAATCGCCTGAAATAAGAGTCAAAAGGGGCCAAACCTCCAAAGCATCAATGCTTGAGAAGATATGAGTGCAACAAAGGCAAAAAAATTAAGAAACTTCATGGTAGAAAGAGTTATCGTGCCGGAAGTTAGAATGTTTTAATGTTAAGTTACAACCTTTTGAGCGTCAGCATTATAATTTAGCAGTTATGATCGATTATAAAATGTTGTGATTAAACATAAAAAAATATAATTTTTTGATGGTTAAGTTACACATTTTAAAAATAGAGTTAATAATTGTTTGAGTCATTCACGATTGTTCATAAAATTATGTAATCGATCATGAGTAGTTATACTTTATTTTTTACAGTGGTATTTTTCGTTACGATAAATAGTGCGTCAAATTTGTTTCAATTATTAATTTTTTAGATTTATGGTTATAACTTAAACTTCGAATGCATACAATCATTAGGCAACTACGCCCATTTGTAAACTATGCTCATTAGTTCAGAAAAGCCAGTTATTAGAGATCAGAGTGTTGGGGAAAGAACTAATCGGTAATCGCGATGTCTTTTAGCTCAGAAGTTGCAAAACTAGAAGAAAATATCGTACCTATTATTGTAGAATTCAATGGGGACAAACTAAGACCTTGTATATATGGCGCCTGTTTTTTTTTTTTTCCTCTTTCTTTTGTTGCCTCGGCCAGCGATGTATTTGGGGTACACTATATATGATTCCTTTTGGTAATTGAAAACACCTTACGAAAAATAAAAAAACCATTGCGTATATTTGATCCTTTACAAACCGTGTAATGACAGAAATCTTGTTCACTAAATTGTATCTTTTCTTGTGTAAGATAATAGTATACAACTTGGGAATTTATGAGTAAGATTGGAGAAATAAAACCATCTAATTTTGTTCGTTCTCAATTGCAACGGAATCTACAGGCAACTAATGAGGGACAATTATAATAAAATTTACAAGTTATTTTTAGATGTAATTGAAAGCAAATAGGAAAGATTTCGGGAGACTCTACTTGACAAACAAGTCGATTATTTAAGGTATTTTGTCATAGTTGTGGGCCCTTCACTTTGGATCTCATTCTATTCCAATTGTACCACACCACTCACCGGGTCCATTATAATTAAGCTAAAATTTTATTTAGACAATAGTACACCAAGTGAAAAAAAAAAGATTCTAATTCGATAACAACTCTTACAATATTAGATTAAGAAACATAAAAGCAATAAACAAATCAAATTTTCTATATGATACCAGTTACACAGCATTACCGACTCAAAATCAAGATATTTGTATTCAACACGAACTTAATCCATTTATTATTTATATTAATATGTCGTACCACTTAAGGTCATGTTGAGGATTAATGTCAAACTTCTGAATTATGCTTGTATCGTGTGAAGGATTAGTATTCATCCATGATTGTCATCATCATATTGCCTAGCTAAGGTCTATGATGTCATTTTGAGAATTTTGTATTCTTAAATGGTCACATTTTGCATTTTCATCTCTGTAGAATGAGACACAGAAAGTCTTTAACGTGCAATGACCAAGAATAACTTTGAAATCCACAATAAATTTTGGAACATTCCTTCAGCCATTTTTTGAACAGACAAACAGTGACAAAAGCACCACCTTTAGATTAGTATATAGAGTCTCTATTGCAGGCCAAGTTTCTCACAGCCAAGCTTCTTACACATCTTATCTACCTCATCAAGATCATAATACAACCCGATTCAAGTTAGACGTTATTTGGATTCGACGATTGATCATTTGATCTAATTCGTCATAAACTCAGCATTTCGTTATCATCTTCATATTTTTCTGTTGTGGGAATGGATGATGTGAAGAGGTTAGCTGCGACAAAGCCCGTGGTGATCTTTAGTAAAAGCTTTTGTTGCATGCCAGACTATGTTGAGACACTGATACGCAACTTTGGGGTGAACCCTAAAATTTATGAGGTCGATGGATTTCAGATTGGACAGCAAATGGAGAGGGCACTGCTGACATTAGGATGTAACCCGAGCGTACCCGCGGTGTTTATGGGGAAGGAATTGGTTGGTGGTGCTTAGGAGGTCACAAGCCTCAATGTCAGGGGAGAGCTGAAACAGCGGCTCATAGACGCCAGTGCGATATGGGTTTAGAATGCAATACATAAGATTTAGCTCTAATACAATACGAGCTCGTTTGGTTGCCGTATTAGAAATGGACAGATTAAATAAAATAACACAGGTTAATACAAAATAGATGGATAAAATACAAGATTAAATGAGATATTAGAATAATACGTAATTTTATCTAGTGTTTAATATACACAATATAAGCATTGGATAATAGTTAGTTAGTCAAATCCGTTGTTTGGTTAGAGAATTATTTGATCGTATTAATGTTAAATTAGC
Source organism: Ilex asprella (assembly GCA_023539305.1). NCBI lineage: Eukaryota > Viridiplantae > Streptophyta > Magnoliopsida > Aquifoliales > Aquifoliaceae > Ilex > Ilex asprella. The sequence continues at coordinate 5,605,277 of CM042186.1, read as the reverse complement.
AAAAATAACCTAAATCAGTGTTTGTTACATTGATGACATTTTGATTTTATCAGTTGTTGGGTTATAACAGCAAATGTGTAAAATAATACGTTTGAGTTAGATTATAATATCACATCTTTTAGTGGTATTAAAATACCTCCATAATACAGGTCTAACGTATAAAAAATATACGATAAGTATACGATTTGTTTACATTTTTAAAATTAATACGGTATCAAATTTACTTATCAAACAAAGTATTATGCCTGATTAAATAAAAAATAGTACAATCCAATATTTAATCTCCTCATAATACGTCTACCAAACGAATCCTATTAGTATTAGTAGCGGTTTTTCTTGAGTAGTAAAAGAAAATAAGCGCGGGCACAAGGTGTAAGTAGTTATTGAGCTTCTTTTTCATAGAAATTGCTCAATGATGAACTGTGGTAACTTGCATATGTATTTTGGTCCTAAATATTTTTTTTTTTGGGTAAGTAAAATGATATTATTGTAAAAAAAGATGTTCAACCACGCTCACGACATGTTGATACGTGCCACCCAAACCCAGTAAAAAAGGATGTTGACGAGGCTTGATCTCTTCACTCTGTTGGATGTTGTTGAATAAGAATTGGAATATGAATCTCACTTTCTTCGAGTATGATTAGCAAAACAAAATAGAAACATATAAAATACATGATTTTAATATCTCCTCTATTGTAAGCATGTTTAACTTGTTAATCATTGTAATTCTATGCTTGGGCTGCCTAAACAATTAAGCAAGTTGGAAACTTAAGCTTCGATATGATTGTATTGCTTTAGTAAACAAGATCATATGAACCATATACAAGATGACTGTAAGTTAAGACTGTTAGTATATTAGAGCACATGCTTACTTCAAAATCCAGTACTCCAAGATTTGAAACTTTGATTGCTTGAATTCCTCACATGGGATTCACGGAGAGTCTTGACCGTTGCTTGCTTATTGACTCAATCAAGGATCTTCTTTCCTTTTTTGCTAACCTTGGGCACTATAAATTGCATTGTTGGGACAATTTCAAAGGCACAGTAAGGAGCAACATCCCTGGTCAGCGTACTTGACTGTCTCTCTCTCTCTCTCTCTTCCTTTGTCACACACCTCTGAAAATTCCAATTTCTTTTGCCTATAATTTCAATCTCTGATCTGTTGGGCTAATCAAGTTGAAACCTATTCTTGGCTCTTCACATTATGATTGTATGTTTGTAAAAAGCGATTGTTGTACCCTAGAGGGTAGTCATCATTGTCCGAGATTCATACTTCTAATAGAGATGGTGATGCAATCATCCAAAGAGATCTATCACTATCTAGTCTGGATAAAAAGAGATGATAATGAATGAGAGTGATATATATGATGAGATCTATCAATATCCTATTAGATAACGATTGTTGATTTATCCCATATTTATTTGATGTATTTACTCAGTCTATAAATAGTGTTGATGTCTTTGTATACAACCACTGAATAAACATCGATATAGCCTTTGGGGGTGTTTGGTCCGTAGATGTAGACACATTGTACATTGTGTTGAACCACATATATCTTGGTATTTTTTATTTTCCATTCCTTTTCTTATTTCAATTTCTCTCTTAGTATAAACACCTTCATGGTATCAGAGTAGGAGATCCTGTGTTCGAATCTTACTGCCACCCTAATTATTAAAAGAATTTTTACGTGCTAGGTGCAAAATCTAGTCTATATGTGAAGGTGCATGTTGAAGTATAAACAGTTAAGTTACACTATCTCTAACAATTTAAGCTTTAGATTAATTGAGATGTTCTACGTTCAACGCTTTTCTAGGGACTTTCACCCAAATGACACCCTCCTCATCATATGGAGAGGGAAGGCGAGTTGCATAGGGAACGCTGTTCTAAGGAGCGTAGAATAAGGCACAAGAGTTCAACCCATCACTTTACATGAGATGATTGGTACACGATTATAGAAGAACGAAGCGTATGTGCTTTGAACCAGCCTATAAAGTGGCCACCTATCTACAACACAACTTTGCTCAAAATGACCTCATATATTCACCAAAGGAGAGGGCAAGACAAACCCTTATAAAAATGACCACTACTCCTTTTGTTTGGTTCATACAAGAAGCCGAGCCCCCACGTAAGTTCTCTCCTCCATCATTCAAGTTGTATGATGGAAAGTCTGATTCTGTCATCCATGTTGTGGCCTTTACTAATAAGATAGCCCTCTAGATGAACAACGATGCATTGATGTGTAAGATGTTTCTCTCCAATTTGCGGAGGTCATCTCTTAAGTTGTTCCATGGGATGCCTGTGAATTCGGTCTTCTTTTGGGAACAGTTGGGAGCCAATGATCATTGACACATTTTTGGCGCTATGCCAGAAACGTGGAGAGACTCTCTGTGAGTATGCCACGAAGTACTTGGAAACCTATACCGACATAGAAGAATGTGATGAGAAGACTACCAGTGTCTTTTTCCATTTGGGCCTCCCTAAGGAAAGCAAATTGAGAAAGCACCTCACCATGTGGCCGTCCCAGAGTATGTCACACTTGCAAGAGCATATCAAGAGGCACGTGAAGGTAGAGGATGAAAATGGACTAATCGAATGGCTGCCAAAGAAGAACTAGATTGAGGAAGACAACACTAATAACCTATCAAGGACAAACGGGTCATCCAAGGGAATGAGGGACTCTTACCAAGGAACCAACACTGTCTTCAAGTAGCCTATCTATTAAGTCCTAAACCAAATCAAAGACAATGAGTATTTTAGGTGGCCACCTAAGATAATAGGAGATCCATCAAAACGGGGGCAAAACCTCCATTGTTCTTATCACAAGGACAAATGCCACTGCACGAAGAATCGCTTGTCACCCAAGTGCCACTTAAAAGAGTTGGTCAAGCAAGGCCACCTCTTCTCGATATATTAACAAGGAAAATACTACCAAGGAGTTGGAAAAGCAACAAATTCAATAAAATGACCAACCAAATAATTAAGTTTTACTTTTTAACTTAGTTAACAACGTCCTATTATTTTAATAAATCTTCAAAGTCACTTGTTTCTCATTCTCGTTGATTAGTAAGGAGAAGTTTGTTTTTCACAAGTCCATGTGTTCCTCTATTTGTGATTACTACAGCCTCCATGGTTGCATCTCATGTCAACCTCATTGGTTTCACATCAAGCCAACCTCCTTGGTTGCATCTCAAGCCAACCTCCTTGGTTGCACCTCAAGCCAACTCTCGTGGTTGCACGTCATGCCAATCTCTGTGGTTGCACCTCAAGCCAACCCCGTAGTTGCACTTCAAGCCAACCCCTGTTGAACCTTAAGCCAACTTCCATGGTTATACCTCAAGCCAACCCCCATGGTTATATCTCAAGACAACCTCCTTTATTGCACCTCAAACCAACCTCCTTGGGTGCACCTCAAGTAAACCTCTGTGGTTGCATCTCAAGACAACCTCCCCTCTAGCTAACCTCTATGGTAGCATCTCAAGGATCCTTCGCCTTTAGCCAACCTCTATGGTTTCTCCTATAGGCTCCTTGGCCATTATGCAACCTCCAAGGTAGCCCTTTAAGGCTAATTAGCCTCAAGACAACCAACAACTTCTATGATTGCTTAGCTGGCTACGTAGTCTTTCTTAAGGATTTGCTACCTCTCCAAGCATCAGATGCCTAACTTGTGGGAACCCTCCCCCTTCAGTCAGAACGAGAAACAAATGTGTTGGAAGACTTAAACCAACACCACCACCACCACCAAGGAAATTTTCCATGATCTCAGGAATCAAGAAGTCACTCTTAGACCATTGAATGTCCTCCCAAGCTGGATATAACCTATTAATCCAACTGTATTGAGAGCTCTTCCCCAACCATCTCCGAATGACTTGTTCTTCTCTCTTGTATATTTCTTCTTGACTTTGTCTAGGATTCCGGAGTAATGATCGTAGATGACATTCTTCATTTGCTCTTCTATATCAACATTATCCCTCTTAGCCCTTAGCAAGATGGACCCGTAATAAAGGAAAAAAGGTCCAAAGATCTCAAATACACACCTCGATTAATAAAAGATTGGTTAATGAGGTATATGTGTAATTGTGTGGACCAGATGCATTGCCAAGTTGCTACTGTTAGTTGGCAGTGGAAAAGCCTAGCTGTTACTGCCCAACTACTACCGTCTACTTGCTACTGCTCAGCTGCTACCGCCAACTTGTTACTTTTTACTTATTATTGTCTATTTACTACTGCCTACCTACTATTGCCTAGTTACTACTACCTAGTTGTTATTGCCCACCTATTACTGCCTAGCTGTTATAGCCTAGTTGTTACTACCAGGTGACACTAGCCAAAAAGGGGTCCTTGCACGAGCTTACTCGCACACACTAAGTCTCAGCTACTCAACTAAGGTCCAATGAAGGACTTAGAGTCTTAGGCCAACTCTACTCTGAGTATCAAGGGACTAATGATAAGGCTAACAATGCTTCCTGATGAGCATATCTCTTCCTTCAATCTAGGACCAAGTATTCTAGTGCGATTCTACCTCGAATAAGTAGGAGCTGGAGATAAGGATCTAAGACCAAGAGTACTAATCTAACTCTACTCCGTGCATCTAAGGCTTGGTGACAAGGTTGAGCAAATTAACTAAGAGTTCAGGTTCCTTTGGGATATATCTCCCTATTGCTATAAATAAAGACCTCCAGGTACCAGGTAATTCATTATATGTGAGCCTATTCACTCGGTACTTTTCTCTGACTTGTGATCTGACTTAAACATCCGAGTCTCTTTAGTCGCCTCCAGCCATCGGTTCACATAGGCATTTTCTTATCTTGCAGGTTCATCGAGGCTTCTAAACCACCCTCTACGTCTGTATGAGGTGGTTACTCTTTGGGTGAAATTCCTCCCACACAACCATCTACTCCAAAAGATTAAGTTATTGGAGAGAGTGCAACTTTCTCTCTTAGTATAAATTTCTTCAACTTCGAGGGATGAAACCTATCATTAAGGCTAGTCATTACTCATGTCTCGATCAATAAATTTTATCAATCTCTCTTCATTATGGTGTTTTTCATCCATATCGATACAATATTTCACTACAACAAAAATTATTTTTTGCTAAAAAAATCGTCGCAAATTGTTTTTTTGTGATGTTTTTTTTTGTTGCATCTTTGTCGCAATAGCCTCGTCGTAGAAAGTATTTTGAGACGCAAAATTATTTTTATCGCAAAAAAAAAAAATTGCGACGAAAAAAAACATCACTAAAAGTTAAAAAACGTAGCTAAAATCTATTCCACCAGCGTAACAAAATAAAAAATAATAATTAAATTAATTTTTTGCGACGTAAACGTCGCGAATAATTTTTTACATAAATAAAAATTTTAAAAATAATAATTAAATTAATTATTTGCGACGTAAACAAATCTTCGCGAATTTTTCTTTCCATAAATAAAAATGTAAATAATAATAATTAAATTAATTATTTGCGATGTACAAAAAATCATCACAAATAATTTTTTTCATGAATAAAAATGTAAAAAATAACAATTAAATTAATTATTTGCGACGTAAAAAAATTGTTGCAAATAATTTTTTTCATGAATAAAATGTAAAAAATAATAATTAAATTAATTTTTTGAGACGTAAAAAAATTCGTCTTGAATAATTTTTTTACATAAATAAAAATGAAAAAA
>CM042186.1:5560438-5578561 GCA_023539305.1 Ilex asprella | reverse complement strand
TTATATATACATATATTATGTAAACATTAATTTCATATAAAAATACATTGATAAAATATGTATTTATATATATATTTTTAAAAAAATAAAAAAAAATAAAAAAATAAAAAATTTAAATTAAAAAATATTTTTCCCATTTTAATTAGGGGTGAAAATTTTTTACTAACACGACGACACGACTCGAACTTGACACGAATTTTATGATACGAACTTGATTAACTCGAACACAAACACGACATAAAAATAAATAGGTCAACTTGTAACTCGACACGACACAATTAATTAAATGAGTTGAGTTAGGTTTCACTAATGTTTGACACAAACTCGTAATTGCTCAACACGAATCTGACACGATACGACTCGATTGTCATCCCTAATCTTAGCCAGCACAAAAAAAAATAGTCATTTTTATTTTTTATCTATCCAACTAAATACAAAAAATATATATATATATATATCATTCTTATTTTGTCTCTTTAAAAGATAGATAATGTATTCTCGTCCTTTTCATATTTCCTGCTAAAACGAGCATTATAAGTTTTGATCAATTAGTTTTGGCACCTGCGGAGATCAGTAGCTTCTGAATCAATGCTCAAAAGACAGAATCGAAATCAGACACAAAATCATTAATGACAGCATGACAGGATATGTTATGCGGGTCAACGTTAGAAAAGATAACGATGAGATTCTATGTTGGTCGATCACCCACCTGGCTACAAACATCATATAAGATGACAAACAATAAAATGATGGGCTACAATCACGTGATCGATTAAAAAAAGAATAAAACCGCGAATAAAGTTATAATACCGATTTTTTTTTAAAAAAAATATTATAACAAAAAAAAAATATTATAATAATAAATTTTCGGTTGATTCAATAACAGTTATTGATTATGTTCATAATACAGTAAAGTTTAGTAATTTTTTTTTAAAAAAAACACATTTTTATATTTTTATTAAATAAAAAAGAGATATAATATCAAAAAAGTTTGAACCCACAAAAGTTCATGTTATCTGTTCACCATGAGAATCCCACGACAGTGATATTCATCTTGGCGTGTTGGTGACTCGTGTTTGTTCTATCATTTGATAGCACACTGTCTGAACGAATTTTCTATCCCCAGAAAAAGGATTAAAACTTAAAGGTGAAGTATATATAGCTGGTCCTCAACCTTTTTCTTTTTTGTTGGGGAGGGGGGGGGGGGGGGGGAATACACTTGCGATAATAATGAAATGAAAAAACTTTAGTTACACTGTTGATAGATTGTCATGTCTTTAGGGACACATCATGCATTGGGTAATACAATTACGACCTAATAAATTGATGTAAGTCCATCAATAGTTCATTAGCATGTCATATCAACAAAATATTAAAAAACAATGTTATTGGGACCTAATTTACTGATCTAATTTGTTGACCTAATTCACTATAACCTTTGGATTAGTTGTAGGGGCCATCAAACATTGGAATTTGGTATTGATCCAATGGTTCTACTGTAGCCACATTATTATGTCAATAAATTAGGTCAAATTTTTAGGTCCAAATAGTATTACTCAATATTAAATAATGCAGGTGTCTTCCAAAGTAACACAATCTATAGGGGTGCAAAGAATTGTTTTGAAAATATAAGTATAGTGCTATGGTGCTAATATACATGCCTCATTTTTGTAGTACTAAAGAATTAAGTACCGTACCAAAAAATCACTTTAGTACCATAATCAAATCATATATATGTATATATAAGAGGATAAGTTTAATTTGGGAATTTATGACGAAATTGACAATGGCATCAGGGCGCCCTACAGTGTAAAAATAAAAGCGTGGACTTTAGGCCTCACGTATGAAAAAAGTCTAAAATTTAAAGATCATTAATATAACAAATAATTTTTGAAAGAGTAAATCAACAAAAATAATTTAAAATTTGGGCCCAAAAATTCAGACCAACTCACACAATCACATTTATTAAAAGACAAACAAAGATTAACAAAAAAAAGTACTGATAAAATCCATCTTTTTTCTATCGAAAGAAGTATAATAAATATGTCTCTTTAGTAAAAAAAAAGTCAAACCAAACACATTCTTTTCTTCTCTTAAACATTTTTTTTTCTCATTTGAAAGCAAAACACAAATTAAACCATTTATTCTCATTAAAAAATGTTTTGATAAAGTTTTTATTCATAATAAATAAAATATAATAAAATTTAAGTAAAAGTTGCATAAATAAATAAGTAAAATTCAAAGATAGTAAAATAATCCAAAAGAAAGATAGCAATAAATTTATTTAGAATAAAATCAATCATTTTATACCAAGGTTTCGATAAAGAACAAATAAAAAGAATATAAAAATAGTAATGAAGAAATTAATTTTATTCCTATAAATATTTATGAACAAAAGTCATATTATTAATCAAAAAAAAATATTAGCAAAATTTGAATAAAAAAATCATTAGCAATTTTGAATCTCATCAAAAAGTAAAAATAATAAATTTTAAATTAAAAAATTAAATTATTATTAAAAAAATAAAAAAGTCACATTGACGTCATTATTTTAAGCCGCAAATATTATTGAGTCACCTCTGAACGACATTAGCAATTTTTTTGGCTATTGTATAACTACTACTCATGGGACACAGCGTGAATGAACCTGATATGTATACTAAAAGAGAGAATACTGAAGTTTCAAAAAATATATATCAGATATCCTTAGAGCAACTCCAAGGGGAGTAGTCAAAAATAGGGCATAAAATATCATTTTTCCTTTCCCTTTTTCATCCCAACCATTTTTTACAACCTCCAATTTCTCTCTCCATGGGGTGCCAAATTTGCCACCCCAAGCCCATAGTTACCATTTTATCACCTCATATGTCACCCCCTTTGGAGTGATTTTTTTAATTTTGGGGTGTCATTTTAATGGTTATAGATTTGTCACCCCATATGCCACCCATTAGAGTTGCTCTTACAGATATGGCATCTAGAAAGGGTGAAGAGGAAGTTTTCTTTGTGTTGAGAGAGAGAGAGAGAGAGAGAGAAAGAGAGCGAGAGCGAGCGAGGTCGAGTCCTAGCATCACAGAATAGATTAGTATTCCTCACGTACCACTTGCAGCAAATTGCATTGGTGGGTTGATGGGAATTCTTTGCAGATCATTACAGTAAACAATCATTTTAAATCTTTTTACATGGAATCTCATGATGATAATGACGCTATAATAAAATTAGAATAATATTATATAAACTTAAAAATTAAATTTAATAATTACATATTTTAATTTTATTGTGGATTCCAGTATTTATTGTGACTTACTACCTATTCAATGAATGTTATCATCAAGTTTAGTTTTTAAGTCTAATTTTTAAGTTCATGTAGCGTTACTCATAAAATTAAGCACATTTTTTTTACCAAACCAATCATTTGAGTTTCATCAAGGAATGCTTTGATAATAGGTGTATTAATTAAGTCGAGTCAACCTCCTCAAGCTAAACACCAACCCGGCCGAAACCCAACACAACCTAGTGCTCTTAAATCAGCCGTACCCACCACCCATAATTCTTGGACCCGACCCCTCGATTCCGTCCCGAACCCGACTCGATCACACAAGTCATTCATAGATGTTTTGATGGGATCCGTCACTCTTGGCTTTGACGCCCCCACTCGTCGAGTTCCCCACCTCGTCACATAGTATAGGGGGTGCCCCGACAGTTGACTTTTTTGACGAGGAGATTGAGAGTCTCGCAGTTCCTTTTAGGTTGGCCCTGGTGGGCAAGTTTACCCGAGGCCGCCCTCCGATGAAAATAATCAGGAGATTCCTTCAGCTGATTGGATTAAGAAGGCAAGTTAGTGCCTCTTTGTTAAATAGCCGACATATGCCCATGATGTGCGACCTTGAGGAGGATTACACCCGTCTCAGGGTGAAGCAGACTTGGTCGATTTATGACAGAGAGATGTGCATGTTCAAGTCGACTTCACATTTTCGTTGTACCGAATAATCGCCTATAGTTCTTATCTGAGTTCTATTCCCATATTTACCAGTCCACTTTGTGCGCTCCCAAGATGCATTATTTTCGATAGTCTTGCCGATTGAGACGCTTTTACGGGTTGATCAGGACACAACAAGTTTGATTCGGCCTTCAGTTGCCAGACTGGTTGAGTATGATGTCACGTGGCGGTGGGTGCCGAGGATTAGGATAGGCAGACAGGAGATCGAATTTTGGCAAGATGTGCTTTACGAGGATGTACTGCAATATTGTACTGGATAGAAATTTAGGCCATTCAGTGGAGACCTGCATCACCCACTCCCAGCCTTGGTAGGAGGTCAGTAGAGGATGGCCACAACAGGGTTGAGGTGATGACCAGCAGAGGACTAGATCACAGGAGGGACAACCCATTCAGAGAGCCCAGCCACTACTATTCCTCATAGCAGTATCGAACAGGTTAAAGTATCCTCTGGGGAGTGACAGATATTGTTACCGTTGTTCCTCCCCCTAGGGCCAGAGTTGCTACCGTTGTGGAGTTCGCTTCAGTTGCTCTTATCCAGCTTGTTGTTGAGCCGTGTACTGTGGGTGAGCTAGTGGTTATGGTCAGTTAAAATGCTATCATTGCTAGTGTTGTGCAAGAGCAGAGTTTGTGCCCCGATCCTTCAGTTGATATAGTTTTTGAGCTACTCCGTGATGGACCTGTGACTACCTATGCCGTTCGTCTAACTATTCGTGAGCTTTGAGGAGTTCAGAGTCCCTTGATTTTGTCAGTTTCTGACGATACTAGTTTGAGACATAGAAATAAGGGTGTGAAGACTTCTAGTAGGCCCATGGATTGTACCACCTCGACTGATATTCCTTTCATCCCTGGATTGTACTTTGCTGGGGTTGAGAACCACTTTTATGGAGATATATTATCTGATGAGCCATTGAGTGGAGATGTTGGATCCTTTTCTGACCCGTGGGAGGGCCTTTCTTAGCCTGAAGGAACTTTGGTTCCTTATGATGTCTCACAGTCCAGTTGGCAGGTCACGTTGCATAAATCTCAGCGTATTGGTAGGGGAGGTCGAGAAAGTAGCGGAGGTAGAGGTGGTAGGCCTGGGCGAGGAATGCTTAGTATGGTTCTTCCACTCCTTTTCGATGATTAGTATGGTCATACGGAACATCAGAGGGATCAATCAGACCTCTTCGATTAGAAGGCTCAGGAAGTTGATCCGCTCACACCACTTATCAATGGTCTGTATTTTGGAGCCTTTTGTTGACCGGGATCAGTTGGAGTTTTTTCGGATTCATTTACACATGGAGCACCGTTTTTGTTCTATTTAAGGCAAGATTTGGATCTTTTGGTCTTCCCCTTTTCGGTTGGAGGTTCTTTAGGATGATGGTCAGGCGGTTCACTGCCAGGTGTGACATTCTTCCTTACCAGATCCAATTTTTGTTTCTTTTGTGTATGTCAGTTGCATAGTTTTTGTTCGGTAGGGTTTGTGGGATGCCTTGACACAGTTTGAGAGCATTCATGATGGTCCGTGGATGGTTGGTGGGGATTTCAACTTTGTTGAGTCCCATTCTGAGATCCGGGGGGTCATACACAGTCTTAGTTTGCTACTGATGCATTTTTCCTAACTTTGTTGTCTAGTGGTTTAGAGGATGCTGGGTCTGAGGGTACTCCGTTCACATGGACGAATGAACATACTTGAAGGAAATTGGATAGAGTATTGGTGAATGCTTAGTAGAGGTATTTTTTTTTTCTGTGTTTCGGGTTGCTGACTTGAACCGGATTTGTTTAGATCATTCACCATTGTTGATTTCTGGAGATCAACGTCAGAGCAGAGGGCCAAACTGATTCAAGTTTCTTCACACTTTGACCAGACACAAAGATTTTTTAGAGGTTATGCGGTAAAGCTGGACCCTTCCTATGTTCGCTTCGGGGATGTTTGTATTTCAATCGAAGCTTATTCGGTTGAAACAAACCCTGAAGGTCTGGAACAAAGAAGTGTTCAGCAATGTATTTCAGCGAGTTTAGGAGGTCGAGGCCGAGGTTAGTAGGAGAGAGGTGGCACATGATCAATCAGGGTCTCCTTCAAATCGGGCTGCCCTTCATTAATCCAGGGCTGAGTTACAACATGCTTTACAGTGTGAGGAGTCCTTTATGAGACAGTAGTCCAGTGTCTGCTGGCTTCGAGAGGGGGATTCAAACACCTCTTTTTTTCATGCTTCAGTGAGGGATGATGACGCATAGATGAAGTGGCATGTTCTTTCAGTCTATCGGATCTGGGGTGATAACATAAAGTGGATTACTAAGCCTCGGGCTATTGGTGCTTCGATAGTTTCCTTTTTTCAGGGATCATTCTCTGTGGGGGCTAATCAAGTTGAGGTTAAAGATTTTTTTGGCTATTCCAGCTATTGTGACTGATGCAGATGATGTTGGGTTGTGTGCTATGCTAACTTCAAAGGAGGTGAGATAGGCCGTGTTCTCTATTGATTCTGATAGTGCACCGGGGCCAGATGGGTATTATAGTCATTTTATCAATTTTGCAAGGACATTGTTGGAGCATTTTTGCTGGCTGCAGTTCAGGATTACTTACGAGGTTCTCTTATGCCTCGAGGATTCATAAGCACGTTGGTAGTGCTTTTGCCCAAGAAGGAGTCACCTTCTACTTGGACAGATTTTCAGCCTATCAGTTTATGTAATGTAATCAACAAGGTATTGACGAAGATCCTCGTTTCACGTCTCGTTCTTGTTGTCGCGTATCATATCACCTATGTAAAGTGGATTTGTGCTGGGCCTAGTGTTGCAGGTGTGACACCCCAAAATCCGGGGGTCCGTTGACTACCCATCAACCCGCGGAATGCCCGTGTATACCGAAGAACTCGATAACACACCGTTATGCTCCATTTACCGGAGTCCTTAATTTAACAAAAATTCGGGCAGAGTCTCCTTTGTATAGAGAACTCTACCTAGAACACAACCTGTGCAATTTTAAAATCATATGACCCATCCGAGGTTCAATATAAACCACTGACCACACTGGGTCTATTAATCCATACTTTTGACGCCCCCAAAACAGGAATTTCTATGTCAATGTATTAAGTGTGACATGACGTATAAAAGTGTAACATGGCCATATAAAAGTGAAACACAGCGTATAAAAGTGTAACACAGTCATATAAAAGTGTTACATGGCGTATAAAAGTGTAACACTACCACATAAAAGTGTAACATGACGTATGAAAGTGTAACACTGCCATGTAAAAGTGTAACATGACGTATAAAAGTGTAACACTGAAAGTGTAACACTGTCATGTAAAAGTGTAACATGGTGTATAAAAGTGTAACACTGCTATGTAAAAGTGTAACATGGCGTATAAAAGTGTAACACTGCCATGTAAAAGTGTAACATAGCTAACATAAGTTCAAACTTAAATCCTTTTACTTAGATTACATGCAAAAGTTTAATTACAAGTCTAGTTTTTTACAAAAATTGGATTAAAAGTCACAAGTCGGCCTTTCTTCATTCTAGGGGCCCCGAATGCGAGCCGTCCACCGGTGTATATCCCACACCTGAAATGTTTTCCCGTATAGGGTGAGCCACGCTCAGTAGAATAATTTCTACAGAGGCTACTCCCCACCTAGATGCACATGGAATGCACTCATGCAACATTTAACAACAATTCCTTACAAGAATATGCATTACATGCAACCTTTAACAACCATTCCATACAAGAATATGCATTCGATGTTGGAATGCTACCATGTCATGCCATGGAATGAGGTGACACTCACTCATGCATCTTTCAAACCGAGTCCTCCCCGACTCACGCCACACAATGAAATGTCAAAGTATAATGCAACCCATCTATTGACGAAAAAATCCTTCTAATGATCGTTTTGAATAACAAACCATATGTTTTTAAAAAATCCGATCATTATTAGGAGTCTACCCATTGAATGAGCGTTTTTATCACAAAATCCTTGTGTTTTCTTTTGGGCAACGGATTTTCCGGAGTCACACCGCAGGCTCCGTGGGCCTAACACTTTTCCGGAATTGCACCGCAGGGAAAGTGTGTGAACCAGGTGGTTTAGGGTTTTTCACCCAAGGAAGTCGCCATGCCCCTTCTTGCTTTACCCAACACAAGTTTTCCTTATGCAATGCAACGTGCAACTCCAAAAAGAATCGTTGATCCCCTTTTTCCTGAGTCTACACACAATCAAACACCAAGCTAGGTGTTGATTTACCCAAATTCCACACATCCACACTCATGCTCAATGTCAATGAATGTAATGCTATGTTCATGCTCTAAATGCAATGATGCCAAATGAGCAATATGTCTATATGTCCAACATATATATAATTCCATGGTCATCATATTAAATGCACACAACAACCAAAACACCTTAATCATGTCAACATATTTGAAGTCATAAATTGACAACATAGAGCATACTTTGATCATCTCTATACACATAAACATGTTATCACAATTTCATTGAAATAACATCAATTTCTCAACCAAGGCATATTATCAAACACCTTGAAGGCACCCAAGTCATGCAATCACATAACATAGCCCACATAACATCAAACATCAAGGAATTACTTAAGTAACTCCAACATATCAAATTCACTCAAGAAAGTAGTTTAAGTCATCTCTAGACTCATTTCTCACTTTCTTAACTATCTATACATATAAGTCCACATACATATAAATATATACCCAAACCTTATTCTATGGACATCATAGGCTTGGAATAGACCCAAGTAAGAAAAATCCTACCTCTTGAAGCGTAAAATACCCGTAGGAAACTTTAAGAACAAGATTCAAGCCAAAAGCTTTGATTTCTCCAAAGTCCCCCTTTTGGATCTTCGGTGAAACCTTCGATTTTTGGTATGGTCTTGTAGCCCTCGTAGAGGAGAACACTTTTTGTTCTTGGTCCAAGCTGATTCGACCAAAGCTTGGCCCTAGATCTTAAGAAGAAAGCTAAAGAACCCTAACTTTTCTCTCTTTTCTCTCTATTCAACTCCAAAGTCCAGAACCAGCCAACCCAGCAGAAACCCCTTCCATAAAATCAGCTTTTTAGCCCATATTTATATATCTTAATGCTTGACCCAAATTTTGCCACACGCCCCCTTTTATCTCGGGTCCGTTTTCGCCCCGAAACGATTAATTTTCGCTCTGGTTCAAGCTTAAATATTTTTATATTAATTTTATTTAAATTATTTTCTAACTTTCAAAATTTTAATAAAAAATCGTTTTTTGGGGTCATCGGACGTCCGTCGACTCGAAAAACGTGAAAAAATTCAACTATCTCAGAATTCGATGAAATTTGACAGGGTGACTAGATTTCGCGATACGAATCCAACGGAGAAATCCGTTTCCTCATCCGAGGTCTAGAGAATGAGTATTTTAAACCTCATCATAGTGGCAAATTACGATTTTGCCCTTATTACCAAAAAATTCAAAATTTTCCGGGTCTCACAGCAGGACAGTGATCTTTTGGCTCAGGAGTTGGTTCATGATTTGGGGAGAGGTTCCTGGGGTGGGAAAATCGTGCTGAAGCTTAATATGGCTAAGACATATGACAAGATGTCATGGACATTCATCCTCCAGATGTTGAGGGCTTTTGGATTCTCTAAGGCTTGGATTTCTTAGGTTCGGCGGGCTATCTAGGGGCTATGATTTTCTGTGATGGTAAATGGGGTCAGTCAAGGTTCTTTCCAATTGTAGGGGGGCTGCGGCAGGGTGACCCCTTTCTCATTGTCTGTTTATCATTGATGCAGAGTATCTCTCTCGAGGCTTGGACTCTTTGTATGCTCGATTTACGGGGATGACTTATATTACTGGAGTTGGGGTTTCAGTTTCCCATTTGGCTTTTGCTGATAACATTATTATTTTTGCTAATAGATGTCGGTCGAGCTTGTAGTGAGTTATAGATTTCCTTTATCACTACGAGGTTGCCTCTGGTCAGTTAGTTAGTTAGGCCAATAGCAATTTCTATATCAGTTCGTGTGCCTCACATTCTAGATAGGTGATTGCACGACAAACCACTAGTTTTTCGAGGTGTTACCTTCCATTTATTTATCTAGGGTGCCCTATTTACTTGAGTCATCTCCGAATCTCATACTTTGATGAGATGATTTGGAAGGTGCGTGAGCGAATTTCTGGATGGGCGAATCGCTTGCTTTTCTTTTAAGGTAAGTTCACTTTAATTCGTCATGTGCTCGAGTTGATGTTTATTCACTTGTTTCACGTGTTGAGGCCTCCTACGGATGTTTTTCACCAACTAAAGAGAATGTTCACTCGTTTCTTGTGGGGCGACACAACTACTCATCAGAGGATTCACTGGTATCACTAAGCTGAGTTATGTTACCCTGTAGAGGAGGGCGACTTAGAGGTGCATTCTTTTTCTAACTTAGCCGAGACTTGTGAGGTGAAGCTGTGGTGGAGTTTTTGTGCTCAACAGTCATTTTGGTTCATTTTTTATGAGGGTCAAGTACTGCAGGTTCACCCATCCTAGGCTGATTGAGTTTCGTTACCCAACTTCACCTCTTTGGAGGCAGTTGTGTGAGATTCAATCCGTGGCTGAGCCAAGGATCAGATGGTTAGTACAGTTCGGTGAGGTCAGTTTCTGGTATGATTGTTGATTGGGGGATTATCCGTTGGCTTTAGTGTGTCCAGGGGCAGCTTCTGGGGTTCCTATTTTTGCTTACCGGACGGGTCGGCAGTAGGATAGAGGTCGATAGTTGGGGGTTTTGTCTTCTTCAATGGTTGATCAGATTGTGCAGATTTCGATTCCTAATCAAGGGATTGATTAGGAAAGGTGGAGTTTGTCTTTGGATGGAGATTTTTCTTTAAGTACTGCTTGAGCTGATATTCAGGGTATGACTCTAGTACGGTCTAGGTTTTCTTATGTCTGGCAGAGGCATATTCCGACTCAAGTCTCTTTCTTTATATGGCGATTGTTTCGTGGTTTTCTAACCACAGATGATGGCTTAGAGAGACGGAGTTTCTATGCAGTATTCTGGTGTGTGTGTGGTGGGATTGTAGAGACTCTTAGGCATCTTTTTTTGGATTGTCCGCTTGCAGTTCAGGTGTGGGGCCATTTTTTATCGAATGTTCGGGATTAAATGTTGGCCGTTCCAGTCTCCTTATGTTTTGATGTTTCATTGGCGGCGTTATGCTCCTTCTACAAGTCACGTGCGGGTTCTGCTATTGTGCTTCATTTTGTGGAACTTATGAAAGACGCGTAACGCTTATAAGTTTGATGGATGGGCCTTTCAGGTGCCCATTTGGTTCAGAGGGTTATGACCGATATGCAGTTGAATGAGCTTGCTTTTGGGTTTGCTCCAAGTCAGTTGCATCCGGATGAGTCGGTCGAGTTTGTGGATTCACTTAGGATCTTGGTCCCTTGGCTTCGACTTTCTCGTTTGGTTGCTTGGACTCGCCCTATAGTGGGTTGCCTGAAGATCAGTGTTGACGGATGTTCTAAAGGCAATCTGGGGCTGTCTGTGGCAAGGGGTGTTATTTGGGATCACCAGGGTCGGGTTCTCAGGGCTTTTGGCTTGTTTCTGGGTCATAAACCAATTTTGGATGCGGAGCTGCAAGCTGTTTATGCTAGGTTAGAGTTGGCCGCATATTTGGGAACTTCAGAATTGGTAGTGGAGTCAAATACAGCTACAGTGGCTTCTTTTCAGAAAATTGGGTGCTGAGTTTATGCTTACCTGCTTGCTCGAATTTGGCGTCTGTGTGCTTCTCTCTCGGCTTGCATTTGTCATGTCATGCGGGAGGCGAATTAGGCTGCAGATTTCATGGCTAATTGAGTTTGCTCTTAGCAGTTTAATCAGCGATTTCCTGATTTGTCATCCCTTCATTTTTGGATTGCTGACATCCTTGCTTTGGACGTTTGACAGACTCCTCACGTTCGTAGATGAGTTTTATTTTCATTTTCAGTTATTTTGCTCTGTGGGGAATCCCCACTTTCTGTTTATTTATTTTTCATATTTTTGGTGGTGAGTTACCATCTTGCTTTTGCTTTTGCTTTGACTTTTCCTCCCACTTTGTACTTTTGCAGGCTTGGCTCTTTGTCCTCCACCCTTGTACTTTCCTCATTTTAGATATATACAAGAAGGGGTCCTGTCAAACCCCCCAGCCACACTGGGTGGCTTTGAATAAAAAGAAAAAAATTCTCTCCATGCCTAATAGACAAGGCCAGAATCTAATAAAGAAAGGCTACAGACTCCCAAAGCAAGAATGTTGTCTAGCAAAAGACCTCCCTCATCTTCGAAACTGATATAATTCCAAAAGTCAGGAGGTGCTAAATCTTGAAGAGGCTCTAAACAATCATCGAAGTCCTCTGGAACCCTAAGCAGACCAAAACAGTGAAAATCTCCAGAGACCTAAAGATGTAAAGGAACCCACAACCAAAATTCTTCCTCAATTGGGGATTCTGACGAAGATTGAAGGAGATGAATATCTAGCATAGCGGCATCCATGAGAGCTTGACCTGTGATACAGTATCTAAGCAAACAAAAAGAAGTCCAAGAGTCCTTTGGAGTTAAACTCCCGATCAACAGATCATCATGGAGTACATAGAAGATACAGAGCTTTGAGTATTAGGGAGAATGCCAACAGTCAGCTGCGATAAAAAGGTCATGTACTAGAGAAGTTAGAACAAAGTCTAGCACTCAGGAACCAAAGGCCACCATAATCCATTGAAGCACACATCCATTGAAAACTTCTGATAGCTGACATCCATAGAAGCCCAGAATTAAGAAATATACCAAAGATTGACCACTCAACATGAAGATGAACGGAGAAGATCAATAGAGAATATCTAGCAGTCGAACAGGTGCTTGCCCTATTTCTTTCAGCTTGAGTGTCTTTGCTTTTGAAAATTAAATCCCTCATATTAGAGTAGGGATAGGCATGTAATAAATTATGGACTGAGTAAACGGACTGTGGTACTTGCTTTGAATTCTTTTGCATGCGGTTGTGGTTGTTGAATGTTGAAAACTACAAAACGCCAATTAAGAAAAGAATTTTAGTAGAATGGAGACTCTGCTGTTTTCTCAGAGATGAGTCGTCTTTGTTTCCATAGGAAGACCACTATTGTCAAGTAACCAATATTTTCTTCCTATGAGATTTGAGTTGTTGAACATCATGCAATAACTGAAGTCTAGCCAAAAAAGGAAGCTGATCTGAAGAGGAATAAGTTTTAGTAACACCTTTCCCCCCAATATTAGCCAATGAGTCGACCATAGCATTTCCCTCTATGTATGTGTGAACTAACTTGAATTTGAATTTTTGGAGGAGAGAGAAAATTATATGAGAAAGAGTCTTAAACTTCCATGTCTTAAGAAAACTTATGTTTACCTGATCCACTAGGATTTGTGAATTAGATTCAATAACAAGAGGATAAACTTCTAACCCAAATTGCAGAAGCAATTTTAAACCATCTAATAGAGCCCTCAACTCTGCCTCCATATTCGTACATACTTCATAAAAGAAAGAACCAGCAAGAACAAATTGACCTCAGTGGTTCCTTAGGATAACTCCTCCTCCAGACAATCCTGGATTTCCTTTAGAAGCACCATCAATGTTCAATTTAAGCAATCCTTCAGATGGCAAAGACCAGTTTATCCATTTAACTTGGATAGCAGATTGAAATGGAGAACAGACATTAAGAGCAACAAGCATCTTTTTTTCTATAGAAGAATCCAAAGCCTTAGGTCTGCTAGAATACATCTGCAATCTCCATATATGCATAATAACCATAAAGAGTGAAAAAAGTGGTTGCCTCTGGCCTTCAAACGGTCTCCTACATATTTATTTCCATAATACCCAATAAACCAACAATGGGATACTTCTCAATAGAGTGTTGTTGAGAGAGTCCTTCTTATAGATTCTTGCTAACCTTACCATTCTGGTAATTGGCTCCTCATGTGCAATTAACTGAAAGCCCAGAGAAGCCGAAATTTTGTCTCATGCTGAACTAACATATTTACAATCAAGAAATAAATGAATAGGGGTTTCAGAAGCATTTCAGCATATAATACACCTACTTACCATTGAGACTCCACTTCTTTGAAAAGTATAGTCCATGGGGAGAATTCCCCTCATTAGTTTCCAACGCATCAACTGAGCACTAGGAGGAACAGCTTGCTTCCAAATCAATATGGCATGGGAATTTGTCTGATCATGCTACTTGATAAGGTCCCAGACAAACTTAATGCTAATATTCCCAAGAAAAGTGTGTTTCCAGATTAACATATCATCATCAGTCGAGGGGAGAATCCGAGTGTCATAAATCTCTTGGATAAGCTGAGCGTCCAATTGTAATCAAACACCATCAAGAAACCATGCACCATTATCAAATACCTATGAGAGCATAGGATAAGATAATGGACCTGCAAAGTTTCTCAAAATCAAAGGCCCCATACCAGTCCAATTGTCACACCAGAAATTAATGGAATTGCCCTTACTGACTAGTTTTTGGGAGTTAGATGCAATGATCTCAAAAAAAGGAGCAAGTGTTGTAAATGCTCATGAGTGACACCAACCTTGATTCCTCAGAGGGTGTTGCTGTTTAAGATATTTAGCAGCAAAAAGAGAAGACCATAAATAAGTTCCCTGTAACAATTGTCAAACTTGTTTCATTCTGAATATTTTTTGTACATCCTCGAAATTTCTAATCCCCAGACCCCTTTCTTCCTTTGGCTTCAATATCTCATCCTAAGAACACCAATGACGTTTTTTAACCCCTGATTTAGCCGACCAGAGGAAAGAAGCCATAATTTATTTTAACCTTGCTAAAATCCCTTTTGGTACATTGAGTGAAGCTAACAAATGAACAGGAATCGAGGTCAATACAGATTGAATAAGAACTATTCTACCCATGTTCGATAGGAGTTTTGAATATCATCTTTCCAATCAAGCTTGAAAATTTCCCACCAAATCCTCAAAATACCTCAGTTTCACCCTACCTTAATAATAGGACACCTCAGATGGATAAGAGGACAAGCTTTCAAAGGAATATTTGTAACTCTAGATAGCATATGCCTCCTAGTAACTGTGATTTTGGATGAACAATAAAGAGAACTCTTGTCTTTGTTTACTTTTTTCCTAGATGATGCTTCATATCTTACCATAAAATTTAGGAGATTCAGCATAGAACTTTTATTATCTTTAAGAAAATATAAAAGTGTCATTAGTGAATAGTAAGCGGGAGAAGAGTTCTGAACTCTTCCCTGTGTGATAACCTTTAATAAGGCCTTGATGAAACTGACCTAGTTGTTCTCTACTTAATACTTCCTCCGCAAAGAATGAAAAGAGAAGGAGACAAATGATCTACTTGTCTTAATCCTCTAGAAATGGGAAAGAAGCCATGTCGAACACCATTAAGAACCACAAAAATATGCTGGTTTAGAAAACAGTTGAAGACAATGTCCACAAAAACCTTGAGAGAAACCAAACCTTTTGAGTACATGCTTTATAAAATCCCATTCCATTCGATCAAAAGCCTTCATCATGTCTAGCTTAACTATAATGTGCCCAGCCTCCATCTTCATGTCCAACATATTCACCATGAATTGGGCTATTGGAATACTATCCCCAATGTTCCTCCCCAAGACAAAGCCATGCTACTCCTTTGAAATAATTATGGGGAGAATATTACTTAGCCTACTAGATAAAATCTTTGTGAAGATTTTATATAGAAAATTACATATGCTAATCGGTCTAAACTCTAAGAAAGAGACTGGATGATCTTTCTTGGGAATGAGGGTGAGTAAGGTAGAATTTACAGATCTTGTGATCACTCCTCCGTGCAGAAAATAATTAAGAGCATCAAACAAATCATACTTAATTATTTCCCAAGTAGATTGAAAAAACTTGCCTGAGAACCCATCCGGACCTAGGGCACTATTCATGGATATAGAAAAAACAACCTACTTAAGTTCCTCCATTGTTGCTGGAGACGTGAGCATAACATTATCTTCCTCTGTAACCAGAGCAGGGATGGAAGAAAACATCCACCTCCAAAGAATGTTGCGAATGAAGCGGATATATGAAGGTAGTCTCACTGGTAGATGATTGTGAGCTCCAACTTCATCCCTCTCTTTTCCCAACAATAAGAAAAAAAGAAGTTTAGAAAAGCTAATATAATAACTAGAAGAAAGTACATTAAATGTTAAAATAATATAATAAATATCTTTAAAAATATATGAGACAATCTAAAGGTAATTTTTTTGTTTCGTTTGTTAGAGAGAGAGTGCGTGTGTGAGAGAGAGAGAGAGATAGAGAGAGGGGCAACTTTTGGTGATGCATTTGCCCTAAAATATAAAGTGGGTGGGGTGCGAGGCCGACTCCTCACATCACACCCTTGTTGGATTAGTATTGATTCCTCAGCTACCATTAATTTCTAGTAAATTGTGCGGATTGGGTTACTGGGAATACTTTACATATCATTACAGTAACCCACATTTTATGCCTTACTAGATCATGCACACGTACTTTGTACCTTAAAATTTTAATTTATGGTTTTGTTTTTGAAATAATTAAATAAATATAATAGCAAATATCTGCTTATAAATCTAACCTTTTGAATATTACTATTATATAATTTATGTAATTTGTAATGGACATAACACTACATATTTGCAGAATGACTATTACTTTTTATTGTTTTATTTTCTCTTAAGTTTGATAAATTACCTTTTTGTAAACGTCTACCCTTAAAGTTTAGAACTTTTCACATGAAGTTAATTATTTAGATTAATTTTATTTGCAGCATCATAGTAATGATACAAATATGTTTTATAGTATGTGGGTATATATAACCAAAAAATATCGGAGACACTTACAGAAGCAAATTATTTTAAGTTATGGTGGTCATTTAATTATAAACAATTAGTTGAGTAAATTTAAAAAATTAAGTGGTGATAAGTAATTTAAAGTGATAATGAACATATTCGTAGAATTGCTAATTGATACAAATAAAATGGTTTCAAGTATTACCAATAAACATAACTAAAGAAGATTTATTAAAACTAAAACATAAAAGAGAAGAAAATGAAAAGTAAGAGTTTGATAATATTATCCAAATTATATTAAAATAAATCTTATACTAAATAAGACTCTAGTGCATTTATGCAATTTTTTTTGAAAATTCATAAACTTGTCATCAACTAATGAAAATAGATAGACATAAATAAAAGTAAATATAATTATTTTAACAATTCTTTTTTATCTTTTAAAAGAAAGAATATGGAAGGCTTGAATATGTGTAATATTAAAAAAGTTTTATTAATATGAATCTCATATTAATAATGCTAGCATTGTGAGTGTAAAGTTGTCAAATTAAAAGTTTAACATCAATCAAGTCTTATTAATATGAGTTCTAAATTAAATAAGGTTAATATTGTCTTTATATATTGTTTTAGGGTTAAAGTAGTTAATCAAAAGTTTTTCTCGGTAGTGTGTTGTTATTAGTAGTATAGATAACAACCTTGCACATAGGATTCACATAATGAGCACATTGAGGTTAAGCAAGGAATTACTTTAAGGTATTTCTTTCCGATATGTGCAAGAAGTGTATATTGTGGCAGGTCCACAAGGCATCTTATTCTTCCTTCTTGTACGGACATCAAGTGAGAAGGACGTTGATGGTCCAACCATTGGTTTTGTGTATTGAGAGCTTAAAGCTTTAAAAACAGTTTTTTCATATCAAATTTGTAGGTCTCATTTATGTTACTGTTCGATTATAATGGATTTGAACTTTATGTGTATAACAACCGAAGTTGAATTTGTTATAGCAAGGCTACCTAACTGGATAAATACAACACTTTTATGTCTTCCTCAACATATGCTCCAATATCTATAATATAAAACAAGACAGATTTCAATAAGTTCATTCGACGGTCTCAAATAGACTCATCTAACGGCCACAACATCTCTCTCAAAATCATTAATGTTGTACCGTGCCTTCAGATACTGGTTACTCCTATTAAATTTATAAAAATATGTTGTGTTAATTTAGTAATCAAATGATGAAATAAGTATTTAGAATTTAAAAACAAAAGGCGCAGTTGAAACCATTGTCAACCTCTTTGCTTAACAACAATCTCCCCCTCCCCCCTCCCTCCCCCCTCT
>CM042186.1:5545590-5560338 GCA_023539305.1 Ilex asprella | reverse complement strand
GACAATCTTTTTGCTTATAAACAACAATTCCCCTCTCTCTCTCTCATTTGTAGTTATGTATTTTTTGAAAATTTGAATTGTGGGTATGAAAGAATTCTATGTATTTTTTGAAATTTTCAATTGTGGGTATGAAAGAATTCTCTCCAGCATAGACCTACACGGGGAAATGTATTACCAAAAATCATAATGACAGAATTCCAATCCAAACTATAAATAGTCAAAGTTCAAAATTTCTAGATATTTAAAGAAAAGTCCAGTCCAACAATCACATAGTAGAACTGAACACTCACTACATTCGGAATTGATCATTGTTGCAATAACTATCCGTCTTTAGGACAGCTGAAGAACTGATCTAATCTATATTTTCGTTGCACTATGCTCCATTTCAACACATACCGACCATTGGCCATTAGCGGTATCTATTGTTGGATGCTGAGGATGAATAATCGATCGCAGTTAGGTACAGTACGATATATTGGAGATTTCTAATATAAATCTGGCATATAATTTTACCATGATTGGGTGTATTAGATATATTGGGAATAGGTTTCTAGTTATACCAAGATTAGGGTTATTAACTAGGTGTCAATATAAGTTGTAACCCTATGTGACATTACATACACAGTGAAACAACCTATATACACAATTATCCATAAATGATGTTGATTGGTTTCAAAAAAAAAAAAAGTTTAGCTTGAGAGTTAGAGAAAGAACTCATCCGCCACAGAAAATTTTCAGTTCACAAGTATTCAATATTCAAAATAAAAATACAAAATTTGTATCCAGCATAAATAGGATTTGAGAGAATTAAGTTATAGAATACAAAATATGATTTTAGGAAATTAAATTTAGTTCCATAATAATCCCAAAATCTTGCACCAAGAGGAAGGGAGATATTTAGCAGATATTATTCAATTAATTGAGGTTGGTGTTTATACAGTTGGGTAATCAACTTGAATGTTTTGGTCCTTGTTGAGAGATGGAGTCTAGGAAGAATGGCCAGCATGTCGAGGGACTGAGGCCAGTGGTAACGCTATTTAAACTGGTTGAAGCCATCAACTGGCCTTTCCTCGATCTTAGAGTGATATCCTCTACGATATAATCATCTTCAATGAATAATTTCTTATTATGAATTTAACTGAAATTTAATAAATACATGTTGAGTGATCTATCATGAAGAGATTGATATATGAGAAAAATGTAGTAATGTGAAACTTGATCTATCATGCTGAATACTGAAAATTGAATATTGAATTTTAAATGTTGAATACTGAAATTTTAATTCGTGGGCTGTTTGGTGCCACTAAAATTTAAGTGTACAAAATTGAACTAAATGTTTGATAACTACATAGAGCTGACGTCTGAAAATAAATTATTTTTTAGTTTTATCCTCCTACTCTTTACTTTGAAAATATTTATAAAATATAAATTTATCTAATAAAAAACGACAATATATCATTACAAGTAATTCATAACATAAATCGTAATCATTATTATCATATTGTTGTCTACATTTAACAAATATGATAATAAAATTAATTCAAGTTATATTAATCACTTAAAATTGCCAATGAATCACTTAAAAATTACAGTTAAGATAGCAATCAAGAGTTTAATTGCCTTGCAATTTTCTCACACAAATTAAAAGTATTGAAGAACACAAGTCAATTAACTTTCAAATGTAGCTGCTCATTGACATTCTCAACAAATAAATAAATAAATAGTCCAATACAAAAAAGAATGGAACTAGAAAAGTATTGAACAATAACAAATTCAACAAACACGCATAAAATAATAGAACAAATCTGATCAAAAAAATTGAATAAATAAACTGCTAACCAGACAAAGTAGAAATAGAATAATAACAAATTGAATAATAGAATAATAATAAATATTGAAAAAAAATTGAAAATTTTGAAAGACTTAAAAATAGAACAACTACTTGAACAAATATTTGTGGGTGCTCAAATTTAATCATTGTGTGTGCAGTACGTTGTTGTTTGTGATATTCCAAATATAGTAAAATCACTTATTGGTAACGCTTAAATTTTTCGTTTTTCGTTTTTATTTTGATAGTTAGAGAAAACAAGAAAAAAAACTCGTTTGATAACCGTTTATGTTTTTTCGTTTCTGTCATCGTTTGATAAACTAGGGACGATTTTCAAAAACAAAAAAAAGTCGTTTTTGGTTTTTGTTTTTCGTTTTTGAAAAACGAGAAATAGAAACGTTACCAAACGGGGCCAAAATTTTTGATTTATATTGTGTAATTAACAATAAAACAGTAACCATCAAACACAAAAATAGTAATATAGAAAACTGAAATAGTTAAAAAAAATTTAACGAAACAGTTACAGTAATCTGAATGAAACAGTTACACTTAACTGTTTATCAAACTAATATAAATATTGACCCGATAACAAACCAAAAACTGAGATTGAATTTTTTGTAGATCAAGGCTAGTGTTTGACATTATAGACAGATTTCACCCCCACACTCGGTGTTTATAGAATACAAAGCGTTTGCTTCCCATGATACAATAATCTTCACACGAGTAGAAATAGCACTTCAGTTTACTCATCCAGCAAACCAAAAATTATGTTGTGTATTCTCTTAATGCCGAAATGTAATGCACTAATATCTGCGTTAACTATGAAAATGGACTAATGAATTAATGCAGAATGGTAATGATAGCATGGGAATTTATAGACAATCTGATAACTATTTCGGATAGCCACCATGTGAAAAGACACATACAACAAGAATACACCACTTGTGTAACTTTTTTTTATGAACAAACACAACTCAGAATTTCGGTCTAAAAGGGTGTTACAATCCGAACTAGTACAAATCCAAATCTAACGGGTACTGAAATTAAATTCCGGTTTAAAAAATTCATGCCCAATTTATTAAACAAAGTTTCTCCAAAAGATAGAGTTTGGTCTAAACCATAACCGTACTCGTGCCTGGGGACGTGGTTGGCGGTGCGCGTGTGGTTGAACCGAAGGTGTGTAAGCGTTCGCTCCACTCATAAAATTTTGGTTACCATTGGGGCCCAATCCCGTAGAGCAAACTTGACTTATATATGCTTATGTAGAACTTCTTCTTCAACCAAAGTGAAATTGATGTCAAATCACACATTGCACAATCTTTATTTTCACATTTTAAGAGGGTCACTTTTGTGCCTATTTTCTTATTCATTTCTTAGTTGATTTGAGCAAATGAATATACTACATTATTCTTTTCACGGAGTAGACCACGAACTCATGAGAGTTTATTCAAAATAACAAGTGGGTCTCACTTTAATTTAGACTTTTTTTAAAAAAAATCACCCAATGTGAGTGGGGGGTTAGACAGGACCCCTACCTGTATATATAACTAAAAGGAAAATCGTACAAGGGAGGAGGACATTGAGCCAAGCCTCTAGAAGTGGAAGAAAATCCTATCAAAAGTAAGGTGGTGACTAACTACCAAAAGAATGAAAAATAAATAAATAAATAATAAAGGCTCAACAACGAACGTGAGAGGTCTGTCGAGCGTCCAATGCGAGAATGCCAACAATTTCAGAAGGAAGGGCTGACGAATCAGAAAATCGCTGATTGAGCTGCTGAAAGCAAGCCCAATTAACCATGAAGTCTGCAGCCTGATTCGCCTCTCGCAGGACGTGGCAGACACGAGCCGAGAGAGAAGCACACAGAAGCCAAATCCGAGCAAGCAAGTAAGCATAAACCCAGCACCCAGTACCCTGAGAAGAAACCCAAGAAACCACTGTAGCTGAATTTGACTCCACTACAAACTCTGAAGCTCCCAAATCCGCAACCAACTTCAACACAGCACAAATAGCCTGCAACTCCGCATATTCAGTTTTTACACTTAAAAAATTGTTTTGGTCTAACGTGATGTGTTTGTAAATATGTGTGATTGTATGTGTAATTTATGTGGGTGTACTACGCGTGTGATTCTGTGCGGGTGTCTGTTGGAAAATTAGTTTGCATGTAATTGTGTGTGTGTGCGTGCGCATGTGATAATGTGCGTGTGCAGTTTGCGTATGCAGTGTGTTTGTGTGTGCAATGTGTGTTGCATGTGATTCTGTGTGTGTGTGTGCAGTTTGCGTATAAAGTGTGTGTATATGTGTGCAGTGTGTGTTTGCATGTGATTCTTTGTGCATGTGTTTGCGTGTGATCTGTGTGTTGTGAGTATGAGGAGATAGAGAGAATGCGGGTTTTTGAAGAAAAAAATAATTTAGAGTTTTAATAGGATTGTGAAACATTTCAGAATAAAATTATTAAATAATTTGAATATTAAATTTAGGTTAACAAAAATACCCTTATTCAACCACCAAACCCAGTCATGTAAGTTGACTCGAATTGATCTCCTTGCTAATCTAAAAGTTCTGATCAATTGGTTTTGGCACCCGTGTATTATCCTACACCAGTGCTACACTCAAGCAATTCTCTTATATCAGTCACATGGGATTCCTTGCTAAAGACATCAACCTACACAACAGTCTGTTAGTTAGTTAGGCTTAGCTGGCATAGTAGCTAAGATTGTATATATATATATGTGTACTGAACTTGAAGGAATAATGAAATCCTTTATTTCTCTTAATCTCTCTTTGAGTATCTGTCTTCTTCTTCAAGCCTTCTATGGAATCTATCATGGTATCAGAGCCATCTTCAAAGACTAACATCTGATCTGATGGCAACTACAACTTCTGCTGATTCAACTTCATCTTCTTCCACTACAATTTCATTTTCATCACATTCACCTATATACTTACTCTCTAACATCTGCAATCTCATTTCTCTCCGGCTTGACTCTTCCAATTATGTATCCTGGAAGTTTCAGATGTCATCTTTGTTACGAGCTCATTCTTTATTTGGATTTCTTGATGGATCGTTTCCTTGTCCACAATACAAATATGTACTTGATGAAATTGGCACAGCTACTACTGAGATTAATCCACAATATCAGCAGTGGATTATTCAAGATCAAGCTCTTTTGACTCTAATTAATGCCACACTTTCCTCCTCGGCTATTGCACATATTGTTGGCCATACTACATCTCAGGATGTCTGGCTTGCACTGTAAAGAAGATTTTCATCTCAATCCAGAGCTAATGTGCTACAGCTCAAGTCTCAGCTTCAAACTCTCATCAAAGGTTCAGATTCCATTGATGTCTATTTGCAGAAAATCAAAGAGGCCAGAGATAAGCTTCAAGCAGTTTCAGTTATCATTGAAGATGAGGATATGCTGTTGTATACACTTAATGGTTTACCATCTGAATATAGTGCTTTTCGAACTGGATCTCAGCCTCTTTCTCTGGAAGATCTGCATTCTCTATTAAAGGCAGAAGAAATTTCTGTTTTAGCATTTGCTAATTCATCTCAAACATTTTTCACTCCTTCCGCTATGGCTGCTTCACAAGGCAAATATTATGATCTTAATTCCATTTATCCCAATTCTAGTTCAGGCAGAGGCTCCTTTGGTTACAGAGGTCGTGGATCTCGTCGAGGAGGCAGAAACAACTATAATAACAGATCTCATTCTCAACAGTTCAGATCTAACTCTGTCTCACATAAGCCTCAGATTTATTGTCAGATCTGTGGAAAGTTTGGTCACAGTGCGGTTAACTGTTATCATCGCATGAACAGTGCCTATCAAGCTCAGTCTTCCCCTTCTCCACCTTTCAATGCTCTGGCTGTTTCCTCTGAATATCCTTTCTACAACACTCAACAGTCTTTTTTGCCTGCTGATTCTGGAACCTCTTCGCAGTTTTCTGCTATGACTGCATCTGCTGGTTCCTCTACTCCTCCTACCTACTGGCTCACTGATACTGGTGCTTCTCATCATCTCACCTCAAGACTTGAGGATCTTTCTCTTTCCTCTCCTTACTTTGGTGAAGATAAGGTTTCTATTGGCAATGGTCATGAACTACCTATTACCCATACAGGTCATACTTTTCTTCATACTCCTACTCATTCTTTCACACTCACTAATGTTCTTCGAGTACCTTCAATTTCTTTCAATTTATTATCAGTCAAACAATTTTGCACTGATAACAACTGCCAATTTTTGTTTGATTCTAATTCTTTTTCTATCCAGGACAAAATCACAGGCCACATTCTCTACCAAGGCAAGAGTGATAATGGTCTATATCCCATTCATGCACTCTGCCACACTTCTACCTCTCCCTTTGCTTATCTTGGCTCCAGAATTTCTCATCACACTTGGCATGATCAATTGGGCCATCCTGCAAATTCTATCTTAAAACAGATTCTTTCTACTTCCAATCTACCACAAATCAAGTCTTCCAGATCTGATGCTTGTGTTTGTGAATACTGTTTGTATGGCAAAATGGCCAAGTTACCATTTTCTGTCTCTAAATCCAGATCTGTAACTCCTCTTGACACTATTCACAGTGATGTTTGGGGTCCTTCTCCTCATGTGTCTTTACATGGTTTTAAATACTACATTTCCTTTATTGATAGTTATAGCAGATTTACTTGGATTTTTCCATTGGTTCTCAAGTCTGATGCTTATTCTGTGTTTACTAAGTTTAAACCCTTTGTTGAAAAACAATTAGCTCATTGCAATAAAATTTTTCATTCTGATGGAGGTGGGGAGTATCTTAGTTCTTCTTTTCATGATTATCTTAGTGCTCATGGAATTCATCATATTAAGTCCTGTCCTTATACTCCTCAGCAAAATGGTATTGCTGAGAGGAAACATCGTCATATTACTGAGACAGCTCTTACTTTGTTAACCAGAGCTTCTTTACCCTATGAGTTTTGGTTTCATGCCTTTGCAGTTGCTACTTACTTGATTAATAGAATGCCTAGCAGTAACACATGTAACCAATCTCCTTATGAACTTCTGTATAATACACTGCCTGATTATTCTGCTCTCAAAATATTTGGTTGTGCTTGTTACCCTCTGCTCAAGCCTTACTCCAGCCATAAACTTGGGCCTAAAACCACTCAGTGTGTGTTCCTTGGTTATCCATTTGGTTACAAGGGTTATCTGTGTCTTGATCCTCAAACAAATAGAATTTATACTTCTCGACATGTCATTTTTGATGAAACCATTATGCCAAATCCTTTTCTTCTTCTCCTTATATTCCTCCTGATCCTAGTCATTGGTTTCCTCTTTCTCCTTCTTCTTGTACTTCTCAGTCTTCTATCTTGGGCCCTCCTCCATCTGTTTCCTCTATAGCATCTTCTGAGTTATTACCTCTTCTTCTTTCTCCTACACCAGTGCCTTCACTCCTGTTACATCTTCAGACTCTGCAACCTCTATCTTTCCTACAGCCTCTGATGTGTCTTCTCCTTCTTTTCCTAGTTCTGACATATCTCATTCTTTCTCTTCTCCTCCTACACCAGCTTTGCCTTTACCTCTCTTTACTCATCCTATGCAAACCAGAGCCAAATCTGACATTTTCAAGCCTAAAGCCTATCTTTCTACCACTCCGGTTACTGAACCTACCTCCTTTACCTCTGCATCTCAATTTCCTGAGTGGAGACAAGCTATGTCTGAAGAGTTTTCAGCTTTACAAAATCAGGGAACTTGGACTCTGGTCCCTCCTTCTCATCACTCTCCCATTGGTTGTAAATGGGTTTTTAGAATCAAACACAACTCTGATGGTACAGTTTCCAGGCATAAAGCCAGATTGGTGGCTAAAGGGTTTCATCAAGAACATGGGGTTGATTATCATGAAACCTTCAGTCCAGTTGTTAAGCATGCTACAATTAAGCTTGTTCTTGCTCTTGCTACTCAGTTCCACTGGTCTTTACATCAGCTTGATGTCAAAAATGCTTTTTTGCATGGGGATCTTCATGAAGAAGTTTATATGAATCAACCTCTGGGTTTCATTGACCCTCAGACTCCTCATTATGTTTGTAAATTGCATAAATCTCTCTATGGTCTTAAACAGGCCCCTCGAGCTTGGTTTGAAAAATTTACCACCCATATCTGTACTTACTCCTTCACTCCCTCCCCTACTGATCCCTCTCTTTTCATTAGATCTGTCAAAGGGTCTCTTACTATTCTTTTGCTTTATGTGGATGACATAATCATCACTGGTAATGATCCTCTCTATATATCTTCTCTTAAAACACATCTCAATCAATCCTTTGAGATGAAAGACCTTGGTCTCTTGCATTTCTTTCTTGGCTTAGAAATTCAACACACATCCACAGGATTGTTCATTAGTCAGCACAAATATACTACTGATCTTCTTCAGAAATCCAGCATGACTGACTGCAAGCCCTGCAAAACTCCATGTGCTGCTTCCTCCAGACTAGGCAAAACAGATGGCTCTCCTCTAGCTGATCCTTCTTTGTACAGGAGCATTGTTGGCTCTTTGCAGTATCTTACCTTTACCAGACCTGATATTACCTTTTCATTAAATCATGTTTGTCAATATATGAGCTCTCCTACAGATGTTCACTTTGCAGCAGTTAAGAGGATTCTGCGGTATCTCAAGGGCACTTCTCATTATGGTCTTTCTTATAAGCCTAGTTCTCTTAATCTCTCAGCTTTTACAGATGCTGACTGGGCAGGTGATCCTAATGATAGACGATCTACTACAGGGTATCTTCTTTTTCTTAGAGAAAATCCAATTCATTGATCTACAAAGAAACAGAGTACTGTATCCAGATCTTCTACTGAGGCTGAGTTTCGAGCTCTTGCTCAAACTACTGCTGAACTAACCTGGTTGCAACTTCTTCTACAAAGTCTGCAACTTACTTCCTCTTCCACCTCTACTCTTTGGTGTGATAATATTTCAGCACTAGCTCTTGCATCTAATCCTCTATTTCATGCTAGAACTAAGCATATCGAGATAGACTTTCACTTCATTTGAGAGAAGGTGGCCAACAAATCACTCACTGTTAAGTACATATCTACCAAGGATCAGTTGGCTGATATCTTCACCAAGGGTCTCTCCTCTGCTAGATTTCAACTACTCAAAGACAAACTAATGGTTGGTCTCCCACCATCAGTTTGAGGGGGTGTATTATCCTA
This sequence comes from Ilex asprella, assembly GCA_023539305.1. Classification (NCBI taxonomy): domain Eukaryota; kingdom Viridiplantae; phylum Streptophyta; class Magnoliopsida; order Aquifoliales; family Aquifoliaceae; genus Ilex; species Ilex asprella. The sequence goes on along the minus strand of CM042186.1, from coordinate 5,551,317 downwards.
CACCAGTGCTACACTCAAGCAATTCTCTTATATCAGTCACATGGGATTCCTTGATGAAGACATCAATGTACACAACAGTTAGTTAGTTAGGCTTAGCTGACATAGTAGCTAAGATTGTATATATATATATATGTGTACTGAACTTGAAGGAATAATGAAATCCTTTATTTCTCTTAATCTTTCTTTGAGTATCTGTCTTCTTCTTCAAGCCTTCTATGGATTCTATCACCGTGGACATCAGTAGCTTCTGAATCAATGCTCAAAAGACAGAATCGAAGATCAGATACAAAATCACAAATGACAACATGACAGGATATGTTATGCGGGTCAACGTTAGACAAGATCACGATGAGATTTTATGTTGGACGATGACCCACATGGCTACAAACATCATATAAGATGACGAACAATAAAAAGATGGGCTACACCCACGTGATTGATTAAAGAAGATTAATGCCGCGAATAAAGTTATGATACCGAAAAGAATTTAAAAATATTTTAACAAAAATAATTTGTAATAATAAATTTTTGGTTGCTTCAATAACAGCTATTGATTACGCTTATAATATAGTGAAGTTTAGTACTCTTTTTTATAAAAAAATACATTTTTATATTTTTATTGAATGAAAAAAGGTGGTATAATATCAAAAAAATTTGAACCCCACAAAAGTTCATGTTATCTGTTCACCATGAGAATCCCACGACAGTGACACTCATCTTGGCGTGTTGGTGACTCGTGTTTGTTCTATCATTTGATAGCACAGTTTCTGAAGGAATTTTTTATCCTCAGAAAAGGATTAAAACTTAAAGGTGAAGTATATATAGCTGGTCCTCAACCTTTTTCTTTTTGGTGGGTTGAAGAGGGGGGGGGGGGCATACACTTGCTATAATAATTAAATGAAAAAACTTCAGTTACACTGTTGGTAGATTGTCATGTCTTTAAGGACACATCATGCATTGAGTACTACTATTACGACCTAATAAACTGATGTAAGTCCATCAATAACTCATTAACATGTGATATCAATGAAATATTAAATAATGCAGGCGTCTTCGAAAGTAACACAATCTATAGGGGTGCAAAGAATTTTTTTGAAAATATAAGTTTAGTGCTATGGTACTAATATACATGCCTCGTTTTTATAGTACTAAAGAATGAAGTACGGTATCAAAAAATCACTTTAGTACCTTAGTCAGATCATATATATGTATATGTAAGAGGATAAGTGTAATTTGGGAATTTATGACGAAATTTACAATGGCATTAGTATAACAACTAATCATGAGACAGAGGGTGAATGAACCTGATATGTATACTAAAAGAGAGTGCACTGAACTTTCAAAAAATATATATCAGATATCCTTAAAGATATGGCATCTAGAGAGAGAGAGAGAGAGCTCGAGTCCTAGCATCACACACTAGATTAGTTTTGATTAGTATTCCTCACGCACCACTTCCAGCAAATTGCATGGGTGGGTTGTTGGGAATTCTTTGCAGATCTTTACATGAACCAATCATTTTATACCTTTTCACATAGAATCTCACGATGATAATCAGGGGCGGCCCAAGGTCAACTGGGGTGTTAGGCGAAAATTTTATATGAGGTCCTATTAATATTTTATTTTATTTTATGTTTTATTTTTTGAAATACAAAATGTTGATCAAGTTTTGACAATAAGTCTTTCTCAATAAATAGTACAATTAATTCATTTAATGATAAAATATGCGAGTAAAAAATAATTTTAATATAATAAAGAATCATTCTTTATCCATGAGCTATGTGCACGCATGAAATACAAATACATTCAAAAGAACTAGAAAAACTTAAATAAAAGTTCACAAAGAGTGAATAATTTTAGACCTAACAAAATTAGATTTTGAACTAGAATATTAAAATTTGGGCCTAAAAATTTGAATTATATCTAAAATGCAATTATAACTTAAAAAAATAAGTCTATTATACTAAAAGGATAAATTTTATGGAGGCTCTTCAAAATTTGGGCTTAATTAAGTAGAGAGTAATTTTGGGCTTAATAAAATTAAATATTTATTTGAAATTTTAAAATTTGGGCCTTAAAAATTTGGATCATACCTAAAAGAATAAATTTTTTGGGAGAGCCTCTAAAATTTGGGGCTCTAGGCAAGCACCTAAGTTGCCTAGGGATGGGGCCGGCCCTAATGGTAATGACGCTAGAATAAAATTAGAGTAATGCTACATGAATTTAAAAATTAGATTTAAAAACTAAACTTAATAATTACAGTCGATGATTTCATTATGGGTTTTAACATTTATTAGGACCCACAAACTATTTAATGATTGACATCAAATCTAGTTTTTAAGTCTAATTTTTAAGTTTATATAACATTACTCATAAAATTAAGCACATTTTTTACCATACAAATCATGTGAGTTTCATCAAGAAATGCTTTGAAATTAGATGTATTAATCAAGTCGAGCTTTTTAAGTTTGAGCCCGAGCCCGTCGAACTCATTTTTTTTAAACGAGTCTAAAAAATTATTCAAGTTCAGCTTGTTTAAAACTCAACCCGAGGTTAAGCCTGAACCTGGGCCGAGCCTGATTAATTCGACTATTTTACATGTATAAATGAGTCAAACTTTGCGAACTTGAATCGAGCCTAAAAAATCATTGAAGTTCAATTCGTTTAGAATACGAGTCTAGCTTGAGCCGAATTTTATCCGAACCGAATATAAATAGCTGGTTTGAATTAACACCCTTACTTGAAGGCATTTCTTTCCGATCTGTTCAAGAAGGGGATAGTGTGGTAAGTCCCGGAGGCATCTTCTTCTTCCTTCTTGTACGGACAAAGTGGGAGTTTATTAGCATGTTGGCTATCAAGGATAAGAAAACCTTTGTCAGTATTCTTCACTTTAAAATTTTATCATTTATTGCAATTCTATCAAGCTTTCGGTCACATCGGTACTATTGAGATCTAAAACTTTGGCCAAATACCCTTGTTCGATAATGTAAGGTGATATTGACAAACTTTTACCAATAACAGAACTGAAAAATTCAAAGTAGAGGACCAAATAGAAAAAATGATTGAAAGTACTTAAAACTTTGAAGGGGGGAAAATAAAATTTACATAAATTGCAAGGGTCAAATTTTGAATTTTTGAGACCTAAGCGGGGCGATATTTCTATATAATTAGATCAATATTTTATGTCAAAATTTTAGATCTCAATATAACTTTTTAATAATAATGAATTTGAATTGATGAGTACTACTATCGAATTTGAATTTGATATAGCTAGGCTATCCAACTTTATAAACACAACACTTATTTTGCCTTCCTTGGCATATGTTCTAGTACAATCTATAAAAGTATTGTAATGTGGTTTTTTTATTATTTTTTCTCCAAAAGACAATCTATTAACACTAACGAAAAAACTAACGGAAATTTAATAGAGAAGTCACGTTGCAACATTTTTGATACATTGAAGGTATAAAATGATAAGTTCATAATTTTTAAGGGTATAAAGTGTAATTTCCTCTTTTTCTTTTTGGGGACTTAAGTACCGACGTGTGTTTATGGTTGAGGTCAAGGGTTAGTGATGTCTTGGAATTATATTATTTTATATTTGTATTGAGGATTAGTTACAATAACTCTAACCATTTAAATAATTGAAACACATGTTATGATACAAACTTGATCTATTTGTTGATCGTGTGTTTAGGTTGATGTGTTTAACGAGTAAATCCATCAAAGTACTAAGCAAAAGATATTGCCAACTCAACATTGAGATATTTGTGTTCGAAACTAAGTTGATCCCTTCATCATATGTGTTATAGATCGTTCAACTTTCAGAGTTGCGTCTAAGGCCAATGATGTCATTTTGAGAACATTCCATTCTTACATGGTCACATTTTGCATGTTTATCTCTGTAGAGTTAGACACAAAGTATTTATCATGCAATATATCAAGAATAACTTTAAAATCCACAATATATTTTGGAACATTCCTTCAGTCATTTTCCCCATCTGCTAAACAGTGACAAGCACTACCTTTATGCTACTATATATAGCCTCCAAGACAGTACAAGTTTCTCACAGCCAAGCTTCATACAGATCTTATCTACCTTAACAAGATCTTAACACCACCCGAGTCGAGTTATACGTTATTTAGATTCGACGATTAACCCTTTGATCTAATTCGCCTCAGCATTTCTTTCCTAGCTCCACATTCTTGTGCTGTAGCAATGGATGCTGTGAAGAGGTTGGCTGAGGCAAACCCCGTGGTGATTTTCAGCAAAAGCTCTTGCTCCATGACAGACTACGTTGAGACACTGATACGCAACTTCGGGGCGAACACTACAGTTTATGAGCTCGATGGATTCCAAAATGGACAGCAAATGGAGAGGGCACTGCTGACATTAGGATGTAACCCGAGCGTTCCTGCAGTGTTTATAGGGAATGAATTGGTTGGTGGTGCTAAGGAGATCACCAGCCTCAATGTTAGGGGAAAGCTTAAACAACGCCTCATAGACGCTGGTGCAATATGGATTTAGAATGCAATACATAAGATCCAACTATAATCCTATGTCAGTCCGATTATGAGTGCTGTTTTTGCTTCGGTGCTAAAAGAAACTAGGCATGGTATAAGTAGTTATTGAGCCTCTTTTTGTAATGAGTTCCACGACTAGTTATGTGGTATTTGCATATGTATTCCTCTTATTAAATAAGAAATGTTGGAGAATAAAAAGGACAATAGTCCTCATCTTTAAGTACGTGATGATCTATGACATGCATCGCAATGATCTTCAAATACACACACAAATAGAGAAAGAGAATTACAACTCAAATTCGAACCATTACAACAATGTGTAACGGTTTTGATGATGGTTGTGATGGTTTATCAGACACAAGCCTCACCAATTTACGTCCCACAACTTAATCAGATTGCTTGCACTCCTACTTCCTTTATCATTGAGCGGTCATTTAGGATTGTATCCATCTAGTTATAAGGATGCTTCTGCTCATAAAAATCCATAAACGATGATTGAAGAACAATTAGTCGGATCATTGCTATACATTATGGAGATTTTCTCACACTTTTTGTTATTAGCAATAGTACAGCCAACTTGGTAACAATAATACCACGTATGTAGGACTTACAAGCTGATCAAGATCAGTCGTTACTAAGGTGTTATCGAATATTTGATCACACACTATAAATCAAATAATGCTTAAAAAAAATTATTCTTGCATTAGATTTTTTTTTTTTTTTTGCATTAGCAAATAAATAATAAGTGACAGAACCAAAATTCTATCACAAGGGGAGTCAAACAATAACATAGTTAAGAATTTTATTCTTCTGGATAAATTTGTAGTTACGCGAAATTTATCAAAATTAATTCGCATACAATACCATTGTAAAAATTAATTTCGGTTACAAAATTCACTTTTCAGTCTTCCCATCATAGAAATGAGCTTGTGATAATGTCATGGTCCTCTTATTCACTCATTATAATATGATGTCATGATTTAAAAAAATTAGTTTGTGCAATGCGATAATAAAAGTGTCGTAAGTCATCATACTTCTTCAGTCTCTCACTTATAAGAATGCCACTCATCCATAGATTGCATCCCCTATTTAACTATTAAATAAGTGAATTGTCTATATATGAGATTTTTTAGAATCCAAGGGGAAACATAGAATTTGTAAAATTTATGAGGTGGTATAGAAATTTTTGAAAAAGTCCCGGGG
>CM042186.1:5520934-5545190 GCA_023539305.1 Ilex asprella | reverse complement strand
GGCCCCTTCTTGGATCCGTCTCCATAAATTATAATATCGACAAGTATATATAAATTTTGCTAGCTGCATTCTAATAAGACTACAAGAAAAATAGTCTTTACCTAAGAAAATTTTAAAGTAATCAACCACGAAATATTATATGAATTCCCAGCAAATTGTTTCCTCGGAGAAACCGTATTTTTCCTGAGGAAATCATTTTTTGTGGGAAATCATTAGCTCATATATATATATATATATATATGTGTGTGTGTGTGTGTGTGTGTGTGTGTGTGAGTTACTTTTTTAAGTGAGTTTTCCAATTATATATGTTGAATTATCTACCCTTAAAGAAAATTATAGAAAAACGTACTTGAGAGGACCTCACAAAAAATGTGAGATATAATCATGTGTTTGACTAAAGAAGAAAATAACAATGCACATAGGAAGATATATGCAATCTACTAGTTCACTATCCCCATGAGAATCACACGCGAGTTATATATATTCACAGTGGATTGCATACTACGGCAGATTTCTATCAATCAAAGATTTGGAGAATAAGAAATCTGAGGCCAAGGAATATCTGATACCAACGAATATCAGATGATTGATATAAGTGAGTTGTCTTTATTCTGTATTCTGATACCACACTGTCTCAAAGAAGTTTCTCTCTTCTGCAACCCCAAAAAGCTGTGAAGCTTAAAGTTGAAGAATATAGATGGTCATCAATATTTTTTCACTTGCACACACACACACACACACACACAGACTTTAGTCGACGGATCTACCTTAGGACATAATATGGAGTGTAAGGTCGAGTCCTAGCATCACACACGTACTAGATTAGTATTCCTGAGCTACAATTTCCAGCTAACTACATGCTTGCGGTTCTTGGGAATACCTTACAGATCATTACTGTAAGGGTTCCGGTAATGAAAACAATTTTTCGGTCTGAACCTCTGTTTTTCATCCAATAAAATTGTGGCATGTATAAGCTTTTCATATATTTTTTTAATTTTATTATTATTACTTTATAATTTTCACAATCAATGATTACAAACCAATCAATCTAAAATTTACGACTATGTACCAATTTTAGTGTGTTACTCAAATATTTTTGGGTGTATCGTAAACTTATCCTTATAAAACCGACCATATTGTGCCTCATCGGCAGTTTTCACAAAGAATCGATGGATCACAATGACACTACAACATAATTCATCACATTGTTTACTATACCAATCATGTGAGTTTCACCAAGGAATATCTCTGAGGCATAGATAGTCAGTTGAATAATTATGTAGAAGTGGGTAGTGTGGTAGGGCCTCAGAGTATCTTGTTCTTTTTCCTTCTTGTACGGACGTTACGTTGAGTTTCTTATCTTGCTATACATGCTCTTAAGGATAAATTCTTTCCTTTTAAAGTTCTCCACTTTCTATCATTCTATGAATTGGATGCAAATCGATCTGTTGTGGAAGATGATTGACCTAATTGGATAAACAAACACAATTCATTTTTCCATTCCTCAACATATGCTCCAATAGTAGTCTATAGAAGCTCCCAATCTCTGTTCGGTTCTATAAACCTGGAGATGTCGGATTTATATAACCGGGAGGTATGTCAACTGATAAGATCTCAATGGAAAAAGTCCAGCAATTGTATTTTCAATAATTTTATTAGATAATATTAGCTATCACATCATTAGATTAGTAATTTAGGTCATATTTTTATGTCACAATTGTATTACCCTAAAAGCCGATACAGTGGAGGGAAAACAGTAAATTATCCTACCATACTTGATATCCATGTTCTTGGTTCCAATTGTTTTTATGTTTACCTTAAGGTAACACTTTTTGACCCTACACAAAATTAGTGGTTATAATTGTTTGGTTGTCGATATGAATCTGAAAATGACAGTTTAGTACACAAATAAAATGCATTTTTTATTTATGGAGGACTAGTGCTTAGTGGGTTTAGTTTAGAAATTTTGGTTTATGTGTTATACACGTCGATACAAATACAAAAATGAATATATGGAGTTAGTGTCATGATATCAATTACATTTAATTACATAAGTCGAGTCAGGATTGACCAACATTAAACGCAGATCCAAAATTATACCATCCGAGGACCTAACGAGCTAAGACTAGTTAACACCCAACTTCAAATGGTTAAGGTTAATGATTGCTAATGCATCTTTGTAAACATCATATAGCCTAGGTAAGGTTTATGATGTCACTTTGATAATTTGCTAATCTTGCTTGGTCACATTTTGCATGTTAATCCCTGTAGAGTGAGACACAGAAAGTCTCTTTCAGGTAATGATCAAGAATAAGTCTCTATCAGGTAATGATCAAGAATAAGTCTCTATCAGGTAATGATCAAGAATAACTTTAAAACCAACAACATATTTTGGAATATTTCTAGAGTCTTTTCTCCCATCTGCCATACAGTGCCAACCCACCACCACCTTCAGGCTAGTATATATAGACTCCATGGCAGGCCAAGTTTCTCACATCCATCACTAAATTCCCTTCACACTTCACAAGCTTCATACAGATCTTACCTTATCAATAACTCATCCAACCCGACTCAATTTCGTCACCGACTTGACATTTTGCTACCATCTTCATTTTTTTCTGTTTGCAGGGATGGATGATGTGAAGAGGTTGGCTGAGGCAAATCCTGTGGTGATCTTCAGCAAAAGCTCTTGTTGCATGTCGGACTACGTCGAGAAGCTGATACGCAATTTTGGGGCGAACCCTGCAGTTTACGAGCTCGATGCAATGGAAAATGGAAAGCAAATGGAGAGGGCACTGCAGTCTTTTGGATGTAACCCGAGCGTACCAGCGGTGTACATAGGGAAGGAATTGGTTGGGGGTGCTAAGGAGGTCACCAGCCTCAATGTCAAGGGAGAGCTTAAACAACGGCTCATAAACGCCCGTGCTATATGGGTTTAGGACACACTAAGTAAGACCCAGCTCTAATACTATGCTATACTTATAGGAGCGGTATAAGTAGTTATCGAGCCTCTTTTTGTAGTGAAAACTAGAAAGTTCAATAACGAGTTATGTGGTTACTTGCATATGTATTTTTCTTACTAAATAAAGTTACATATTGGGTTATACTGGTGTTATTATCACATAAGCACACTGAAAATGTTGGAGAAACTGAACATTATCTAATCATCATAATATAACAACAATGTATAGCACACTAGGGAATTATAATTATCTAATTATTCGTATAATCACATGACTTTTTTTTTTACAAAAAAAAAAAAAAGAAAGGTTGAGAGCTACTATATATTATAATCGAATTATTCTATTTGTCTATTAGATGGGTTGGCAACAATGGTTCTTATCAACTCTTAAAGGACCATTTTTCTTCACTAAAAACAATAGAACAACAATATATCTAATCATAAATCTCACATAATGCTATATATAAGAACATATGGATTATGGAGGACTTACAAGCTGATCATTATCAGTAACAAAAATTTGCATTTAAGGCACCAATTTCTGTCTATGAAGATCCATATTTGCAGTCACGCGATAATATATTTCGAACTTAATGCTAAATTGACTAAAAAATATGAGAAAAAATAGATCTCAGGATCGAAAGCATTATTATTGAAGAAAACATGACCACAAAACATATGATAATCCTGGAATTACGACTGTTGTGGATCAAGGATGGAACTATGGTGTGATTCCGTTGAAGTGGAGATCCGCTATCAATCAAATGACTGTAATGGGTCCTAAAATTTGCCAAGATCTGCTATCAATCCGATCATTGTACTTGATTAGGTCAATAGATTAGATCAAAAAAATATTATTATTTCAAATTTTGGACCCTGATACTTGTTGGTTCGGTTCCTGTCTGCTTCTATACTAGTATGCTATGCCACATAAAGCAATGCCATGATAGTTTACCTTATCTGTAATTGGTATCTTCTATACAGTTGAACATAAAAAGTGAAGTACACTTGATCCCCCTAACCTATCACCTTGCCCCTCTTAACACTATCATATTTCTTATCTTTGTACCTCTAACCATAAAATGGTTTCATATTGCCCCTCAACTCTTACGTTTTTCATTTTGAGACTTACCATTACTCCAATTATACAACAAATTTGGACATTTTTCATTCGAGATATGTTATATGTTTGATTTTGGGACAATGTGAGGCTCATTCAAGTAGTCAAGAAGACAATTTGAGAAGCCGTATAGTTGAGAGGGTAAAATCACATGAGAGCCATAGTTGAGAGAATCAAATTGTAATTTTTCAAAATATAATTTTTTTTGTTATTTTTTTTTGTTTGCTGTTATTTTTTGGTAAGTGATATAAAATAATTTATAAAGAATCACATGAGAGCAATGTCTGTGTGCTTTGCTGGCTGTTTTTTTTTTTTGAAAGATAAAGATTATATAAATAAATCATAAAATGTACATATGATGCCACGCCTTTGACAAAATACATTAGGCAGTAGCAAAAGTGTACAACAAAATAAATAAGAAGATGTTCTTCGAGACAGAATTCCAAGAAAAGTATAAGTTTTAAGCCAGTATTTTCAATTGAATTCTATTTTAATGGAGCATCTCTTGACTCAAAAAACCTTTCATGGCACACTAAAAATTGCTTCAGCAGTCACCTTAGCCACCTCAGGTCATAGGATGGGAAGAATTCTGGAGAAATGTAATGGACCTAGTTACTTTGTCACAAACTCTATGCATTTAGGCATTGAGTTGGTAACTGCCATTGCATTGCTACCTACTGGTTATGTTGACAATTTTTTATCCTCAATGATGTTGGAACGGAAATCTCAAGACTTATTGACAGTGCGTATACATCGAATACCAAAAATTTTCCTTTAAAACCCTACAAGGCGGAATTAGGATTTAAAGGAAAATTTGTTCCTTTAAAAAAACAATATAAAATTTTCCTTCGAGATTGCTTTGGATTGATCTCGTCTTAGCACGAATACAGAACCTAACAACAAACGCGAAAGACGGCTCGCTGAATCTCACGGCTTTCTGTCGTATATCCCCTAACGTTAGAGTCCGGATGCAGTGTGGACTGCCAAAACCTCCGAACTTCTATTCTCCCTTTCAGCCTCTCTTAAAAACGTGAGTAACGAATTGATGTTGATTTAGAAAGCCTTGATGTTTATATATAAGCTACGACAAAATCTTAAGGAGAAATAAAGACCAAGCTTCCAATAGGCCTAGGATTCTTATGTTCAACCCAGAACAAACATCTTATAACGTATTAATAATAAGTCAGTCAACTAAAAACTTATTATTGATCTCTTAAAACTTATCTCAAAATTATATTCAAGTTCATTATTATTATATGATTAATAATCTCCACGCATTTAAGATTACAAATGTCCATCAATTAAATAAATTACTGACAATTATATTTAATTGCCTTCTTTTATTCCTTGAGACATTACCACTCAACTTATTTGTCATGTTGGATAATTAAATCCACCTCCAAGGTTTGACATAGACAAAACTTATGAGCTTCCTCAAGAGGACATTATCAACTCATTTAAAAACTAAGACGTGATTTCCTTTAATAATTAATTTTCACCATACAAATAACATCGTCTCCCAATTCACTGAGCTTATTGACTCAATATGAATCTCACTTTCTGATAAATTAAAGTGACAAACATTATTTCCACGTGACAATTAAATATTTCGGGATTAAGAATATAAACAATCATAATAATCATGAGGTATTTATTATCTTATTGAATCAATAAAATATAATAACCTCAAGATGAGTCTGTTCAATACACAAAGTGTACTAGTGTAATAATCCGAGACATCAAACAGTCTCTTATAGTCAAGATAGACTATGTCATAATATTACACTACAATCATATTGATAGTGTATCACAATCCTATGTATAAGCCGAACTCTACACACTAGATTATCTACAATATAAAATATAAGACACGTATTTTTTATTTTTTTTAAAACCACCCAATGTGGGTGGGGGGTTTGACGGGACCCCTACCTGTATATATAACTAAAAGAAAAAATGGACAAGGGATGATGCCATAGAGCCAAGTCTCCAGAAGTGAAATAAAATCAAAGCAAAATCAAGGTGGTGACTCACCACCAAAAGCATGAAAAATAAATAAATAGAAAAGCAAAGTGGGGAATCCCCACAAAACAAAATAACATAAAACATCACTTAAAATAAAAACTCAACGACGAAAGTGAGGAGTCTGTTGAGCGTCCAAGACGAGGATGCCAACAATCTCAGAAGGAAGGAATGACGAATCAGGGAATCGCTGATTGAGCTGCTGAGAGCAAGCCCAATTAGCCATGAAGTCTGTAGCCTGATTCGCCTCCCGCAGGACATGACAGACACGAACCGAGAGAGAAGCACACAGAAGCCGAATCCGAGCTAGCAGGTAAGCATAAACCCAGCACCCAGTACCCTGAAAAGAAACCCAAGAGACCACTGTAGGTGAATCTGACTCCACCACCAATTCTGAAGCTCCTAAATCTGTAGCCAATTCCAACCCAGCATAAACAGCCTGCAACCCCGCATACAGAATAGGCAGATGCCCCAGAAACAAGCCAAAAGCCCTGAGTACCTGACCTTGGTGGTCTCAAATAACACCTTCTGCCGCAGACTTCCCTGGATTGCCTTTACAACAGCCGTAAACGCTGATCTTCAGGCAACCCGCTACAGGACGAGTCCAAGCAACCAAGCGAAGAGGTCGAGGCTGAGGAACCAAGACCGTAAGAGAACCCACAAACTCAATCGACTCATCCCGATGCAACTGATTCAGAGCAAATTCAAAAGCAAGCCCAACCAACTGCATATCGGTCATAACCCTCTGAATCACAACGGGCACCTGAAAGGCCTGGTCATCTAACCTATAAGCATTATGCGTCTTTCATAAGTTTCACAAAATGAAGCACGGTAGTAGTACCCGCACGTGACCTATAGAAAGAGCACAACGCCGCCAATGAAGCATCAAAGCATAAGAATACTGAAACGACCGACATCTGATCCCAAATAACAAATAAAAGTGACCCCACACCTGAACTGCAAGCGGACAATCTAGAAAAAGATGTCTAAGAGCAACAACCCCACTACATACACACCAGGATACTACATGGAATCCCCGTCTCTCTTAGCCATCATCTGTGGCCTGAAAATCATGAAACAACCTCCACATAAAGAAGGAGATCTGAGTCAGAATATGCCTCTGCCAGACACAAGAAAAACTAGCCCGAAATGGAGCCACACCCCGAATATCAGCCCAAGCAGTCCTCAATGAAAAAACTCCATCCAAAGACAACATCCACCTTATCTGATCAACCCCCTGATCCGAAATCAGAATCTGCATAATCTGCTCGACAACTGAAGAAGGCAAAACCGCCATCAATCGGCCTCTGTCCCACTACGGATTCACCCAATAAGTAAAAACAAGAACCCCAGAAGCTACCCCTAGATACACTAAAGTCAATGGGTAATCCCTCAACCAACAATCATACCAGAAACTGACCTCATCAGACCGTACTAACCATCTGATCCTCGGCTCAATCACGGATCGAATCCCACACAACCGCCTCTAAAGAGGTGAAGCTGGATAACGAAACTCAATCAGTCCAGTATGGGTGGACCTACAGTACTTGGCCCTCATAAAAGTGGACCAAAGTGACTGTTGAGTACGAAAACTCCACTAGAGCTTCACCTCACAAGCCTCGGCTGCGTCAGAAAAAGAATGCACCCCTAAGCCGCCCTCCTCTACAGGGAAACATAATTCAGCCCATTGACACTAGTGAATCCTCTGATGAGTAGCTGTATCACCCCATAAGAAACGAGTGAACAACCTCTCTAACTAGTGAAAAACATCTGCAGGAGACCTCAGTACGTGAAACAAGTGAATAGGCATGGACGCGAGCACATGACGAATTAGAGAGAGCTTACCTCCAAAAGAGAGCAAGCGATTCACCCATCTAGAAATTCGTTCGTGCACCTTCCAAATAATTTTATCAAAGTACGAGATCCGGAGATGACCCAAGTAGATAGGGCACCACAGATAAATAAACGGAAAGTGACACCTCTGAAAACCAGTGGTCCGCCGTGCAATTAGCTCTTTAGAATGTGAGGCACGCGAACTTGTTGCTCATAGTGATAAAGAAAATCCATAACTCGTTGCAAGCTCGACTGGCACCCATTAGCAAAAATAATAATGCCACCAGTAAAAGTCAAATTGGACACTGAAACCCCAACTTTAGTACTATATGCCACCCCCAAAAATCGAGCATACAAAGAGTCCAAGCCTCGAGACAAATACTCTGCAGCAATGATGAACAAACAAAAAGAAAGAGGGTCACCCAGCTGCAGCCCCCTGCAACTGGAAAAAGCCCTGACTGATCTCATTCACCATCGTAGAAAATCACGGCCCCTAGATAGCCCGTCGAACCAAAGAAATCTAGCCCTCAAAGAACTCAAAAGCCCGCAACATCTGGAGAATGAATGTCCAAGACATCCTGTCATATGTCATAGCCATATCTAGATTAAGCACAACGTTCCCACCCCGGGAACCTCTCCCCAAATTATGAATCAACTCCTGAGCCAAAAGTACACTATCCAGTAACACTCGACCCCGGCACAAACCCACTCTGTGTCGGTGATATGATACGCGACAACAAGGACGACAGATGAGAAACGAGAATTTTCGTCAACACCTTGTTGCTCACGTTACATAAACTGATCGGCCGAAAATCTGCCCAAGTAGAAGGTAACTCCTTATTTGGTAAAAGAACTACCAAAGTACTCATGAATCCCCGAGGTACAGGAGAGCCCTAGAAGTAATTCTGAACTGCAACTAGCAAATCTGCTCCCACAATGTCCCAACAAAACTGATAAGAGCGACTGTAAAATCCATCCGGCTCTGGCGCACTATCTGAATCAATAGAGAACACAACCTGTCTCACCTCCTCCAAAGTCGATATAGCACACAACCCAACATCATCTGCATCAGTCACAATAGCTAAAATAGCCAAAAAGTCTGCAACCTCAACTTGACCAGCCCCCATAGAGAACAATCGCTGAAAAAATGAAACTGCTGAAGCACCAATAGCCCTAGGCTCAGTAATCTACTATTTATCATCACCCCAGATCCGATGGACTGAAAAATATGCCACTTTTTTCTCACTGAGGCATGAAAGAAACGGGTGTTCGAATCCCCCTCTCGAAGCCAACGTACCCGGGACTGTTGTCTCATAAAGGACTCCTCACACTATAAAGTCTGTTACAACTCAGCCTTGGCCTGATAAAGGGCAGCCCGATTTGAAGGAGACCTTGACTGATCATGTGTCACCTCTCTCCTACTAATCTCGATCTCTACCTCATAAACTCGCTGAAACACATTGCCAAACACTTCCTTGTTCCAGACCTTCAGGGTTTGTTTCAACCGAATAAGCTTCAATTGAAACGCAGACATCTCTAAAACGAACACAGGAAGGGTCCATCTTTGTCGTACAACCTCCAAAAAATCTCTGTGCCTGGTCCAAGTGTGAAAAAACTTGAACCGGTTCGACCCTATTCTCTAACGCTGATCTCTAGAAATCAGTAGTGGTGAATGATCTGAACAAGTCCGGTTCAGGTAAGCCGCCCGGAATACAGAAAAATAAGAACTCCACTGAGCATTCACCACTACTCTATCCAATCTCCTCAAAGTACGTCCATTCGTCCATGTGAACGGAGTACCCTCAAACCCAGCATTCTCTAAACCACTGGACATCAAAGCTAGGGAAAAGACATCAATAGCAGACTGAGACTATGTATGACCCCCTGATCTCAGAATGAGACTCAACAACGTTGAAATCTCCACCAACCATCCACAGACCATCATGAATGCTTCCAAACTATGTCAAGGAATCCCACAAACCCTACCGAACAAAAGCTAGACAACTGGCATGCACAAAAGAAATAAAAACTGGATCCGATAAGGAAGCATGTCGCACCTGATAATGAATCACCTGACCATCGTCCTGAAGAACCTCCAACCGTAAAGAGGAAGACCAAAAGATCTAAATCTTCTCCGAAATAGAACAAAAATTGTGCTCCATGTGCAAACGAATCTGAAAAGACTCCAACCGATCCCAGTTAACAAAAGACTCCAAAATACAGAACATCGATAAATGGTGTGAACAGATAAGCTTCCTGAGCCTCCTAATCGAAGAGGTCTGGCTGATCCCTCTAATGTTCCATATGAGCGTACTAATCATCAGAAAGGAGTGGAAGAACTACACTAAGCATCCCTCGGCCAGGCCTACCACCTCTACCTTTTCTACCTGCTCGACCTCCCCTATCAATACGCTGAGATCTATGCAACGGGACTTGCCAACTGGACTGTGAAGCATCATAAGGCACTAAAGCTCCTCCAGGCTAAGAAATGTCCTCATGTGGGTCAGAAAAAGATCCAACATCACCACCCAAGGACTCATCAGATGATATATCTCTAGTAGAGTGGCTCTCAACCCCAACATACAATCCAAGGTTGAGAGAAATTTTAGTCGAGGTGGTACAATCAGTGGCCGACCCAACACCCTTATCTCTACACCTCAATCTAGTATCCTCAGAAAATGACACAACTAGGGGACTCTGAACCCCTCGAAGCTCATGAATAGTCGGACGAATGATTGGGGTAGTCACAAGTCTATCGCAGACTAGCTCAAAAACTGTGTCAATTGAATGATAGGGACACAAACTCTGCTCCTGCACAGCACTAGCAGGGATAGTATCCGAACTGACCATAATTGCAGGCTCCACAGCGGTAACAACTATAGCCGTAGGGGAAGGAACATCGGTAACAACATCTTTCATTCCCCCAAAAGATACTCTAACCTACTCGGTACTCCTGGGAGGAACAGTAAAGGTTGGGGCTCTCTGACTGGGTGCTCCCTCCTGTGGTCTAGTCCTCTGTTGGCCATCCCCTCGACCACGTTGTGGCCGATCTCCATTGACTTCCTTCCAGTGCTGGGAGTGGGTGATGCAGGTCTCCATTGAATGGCCTAAGTGTCAACACCCACAACAATATTGTGGTACATCCTCGTAGAGCACATCCTGCCAAAATTCAGTCTCCTGTCCGCCTATCCTATTCCTCAATACCCGCCATCATGTGACATCATATTCAACCAGCACCCTAGCAACTAAAGGCCGGCTCAAACTCGATGTGGCCTGATCAACCCGTAAAGGTGTCCCAATCGTCGAAGCTATAGAGAATAATGCATCCTAGGAGCGCACAAAGTGGACTGGTAAATATGGGAATGAAACCCAATTAGGAACTATGGGCGACTCCTCGGTACAACAAAATTGCGAAGTCCACTTGAACATGCGCATCTCTTTACCATAAATCGACCAAGCCTGCTTTACCCAAAGTCGGGTGTAATCCTCCTCAAGGTCGCACATTAGGAGCACGTGTCGGCTATCTAACAAAGGGGGCACTAACATGCCCCCTCAATCCAATCAACTTCAAGAATCTCCTGATCATTTCCATCGGAGGGCGGTCTTAGGTAAACTTGCCCACCAGGGCCAACCTGAAAGGAGCTGCGAGACTCTCAATCTTTTCGTTTGAAAAATCAACTTCCGGTGCACCCCTGTACTGTGTAACGGGGCGGGGAACTCGACGAGTGGGGCGTTGGAGCCAGGGGTGACGGATCCCGCCAAAACATCAATGAATGACTTTTGTGGCCAGGTCGGGTCTGGTGCAAAACCAGGGGGTCGGTTCCAAGAATTATTGGTGGTAGGTATGCCTAGTTTGGGGGCAGAAGGTTGTGTTGGGTTTAGGCCGGGTTGGTGTTTAGCTGGAGGAGGTTGGCGAATGGTATTAGTTGTAGGATGTGTGTCGGGTTTGAGGATGGGATGGGCATATGCGAGGTCAACGTGATGTAAGTCTCTAGCAGTGGGGTGGTGGATAACTCTGCCATTATAAGTGTGTGCACCGGGAGGAGAAGGATCGGGTGGTGGGTTTAGGCCGACGATTGGGTCATCACCGGTAGCCAGATTGGTCATGGGGCTGGTGGCAAGTGTTCGGAGTGATGGACTAGTTGTGGTTGTTTGCTGGGTAGTGGGCAGTCGGTGGGATGAGCATGGTGACTGCTAGGTTGGGCAGTTGGTGTGGAGGAGGGGCCAGGTTAGGGTTAGGGTTAGGGTTAAGGTTAATTACAAGTGGAGGTCGGTGGGGTTTGTTGGTGGCGTGGAGGTCAGTGGGGTGAGCAGAGGGTTTTTCGGTGAGTGGTTAATAGTTTGGGCAGTGGCTGGGTTGGATTATTGACTATGGGCGGTGGTTGGTGTATGAGGGCTGTGGGGGTGTTACGAACTAAGGTTTCTGCCGCCGTCTAGGATTGGTTGTAGGTTGAGTGGGTAGTCGGTGAGATTTCAGGTGGTGAGGTATCCGGTGGAGTGGGCAGTGGGGTTGCAATTGGTGGCTTTGGTTTTGGTTTTGGTGATCGGTGATTGATGGGTATTGTGCAGTCAGTGACTTTGGTTTGTTGACTGGAGTGGGTTGGTAATTGGTGTATGTCGGTGGAGTGATTTTTGTGATTGGTAGTAGGTGGAGTGCAATAGCAGTCGGTGGAGGATGTGGCAGTCGGTGGACTGGTTTTGGTGTATGTCGGTGGAATGGTTTTGGTGATTGGCAGTCGGTGAAGTGGTTTTGGTGATTGGCAGTCGGTGAAGTGATTTGGGATGTCGGTGGAGACTCACCAAGGATTGGAGATCACCGAGCAGCAGCCGCCGGAGAACCAGCAGTAGGAGAGGGCAGTCGCCAAACCCTAGAGAGAAAAATTAATTTTCTGTTGGATTTTCAATATATTAAATAAAATATAAATATTTTGCCCATATAGATTTTCAATAAAATGGAAAGAATAAACTTCTATTAATTAAAAAAACGAGTTTCACTACATAAAGCAAGTTTTTAATATACTACTCTATCAAGTGAAACCACTCTGTCCCTAATGTTCTGCAATATACTATGCAGTGTTGACTCTTGGTCCATGAACTGATTCCAGAAGAGTTTGTTGTTCCTCTCCCTCCATCTGTAATAGATAGTAGTTTGCAGGCTTAATTTCTTTAACACAATCAATAAAGACTTGCATTTCCAATGTAGAGCAACCCAGTGAATAAATTTTGTCCAGGATCTATATTAACAAGCTTTAGATCTCATAGTCATTAGCTTGTTCCAAATAACTTGTGAATAAGAGTAGCCAAAAAACAAATGAGAGTGTGTCTCAACAGCCCCTCTACAAAGAATGCAGTCAACTCCCACATTAGGATTGAATGATTGTATCCTATATTTTGTGCTCAATCTCCCTTTAACAGCCATCCACATGATAAATTCATTATAGGGATTGACTGCTTAAACCACACAAGCTTGAATTAGGGCACTTTTGAATTGGAGCTCTTGATGGTTTCTCAAGCAGAACCGGTTGTGACCCTCCCACTTGTGCAAGGATTTCATTTAACCCTATCCTATCTTGCTTGGTAAGGAACATATGCTAGCATTGAGTTGGCTATTTCCCTGATTTCAACAGTTGTGGCTCTAGGCCAATGCGATTGATTGTGGGTTATGATGCAACTCTCTTTTGCTTCCCTGGCTGTTTTTTATTCGCAATTGTTTAATTTATGAACTTTGAAAGGAAGCCATGAAACGACATGTGAATTGAAAGGACACAGAGAGAATTTGTTTTTTGGGGGGGTCAGATAGAGAGAATTTATTAGGTTTTGCGCGCACTCTAGCTATCAGAACCAAGGTTGAAAGGATCAGTCAATACTAATACGAGTAGTTAAAGTTTTTAAGACGATATGGTTTTACGTTATTTGTAAAGTCATATTTGACTTGACACCTTACAAGATGATAATGTTTCACATTATGTATAAATCCCGTTTACCAAACGATTCAGTCGAGTCCTCTGAGACGTCTACAACTCAATATTGAGTCAACTCTAAGTTGTTGCGTTATCATTACCAAATCAATTGATACCCTTTCACCGTGCTGCAATATGGCTTGAATTTCTCACCATGTTCAATTTTTTCTTTTAGGTCATATCATCTTATACTATTCCGTGACACCACGACAAGTGTATCTCAGCTCCCTCCAAGTCTTTGGCGAATACTGCGACCTTAAACCATGATCAAAACTAAATTTCACAAAAAAAGAAAAAAAATAGCGGCTTCCAAGTGGATGCTCATTCAATATGAACCCATATCACCATATGATAGGATAGATTACGAAAGAGCACGGGTAACTAATATTTTTTACTCATTTGATCTCGATTTCACTTTGCCTTCAGAAGTGTTGGATTTGTCTTGTTACATCCTTCAACTATGGAAGTAGTTTCACATTGTCTCAAAGACAAATGTATGTCACATTTTAACGAGAAATTCTACCTATCAGGATAAAGTGAAATAATCTCCCTCACACCGCCGAGGTTCCACAAAAAAAAAAAAGGATAAAGTGAAATAAAATCACACAAGTCAGGAGTAAAGTGAAATAAATTTTTATCAAATTTGCAACCAACGTTAATCATTAAGAACATCTGAAATTGATAACTGTAGTTGAAGGTAAAATGAAAAAGTTATGTTAATTGAGAGGAGAATATGAGATGTGATCATAATTGAGGGAATCAAAGTGCAATTTTGCCCAAGAGAACGCAACATGTTGTATGATGACCCCACGGATGATATAACATGCAGGAAGATGCAAGTTTATCTGTTCACTAGAGAATCACACGACATTGATATTCATGTTTGCTTGCAGATTATGACATATCTCGACCCAAGATTTAGAGAATAACAAGTAAGATTTTGAAGAAGACAGAGGAGAGAGAGTGCCACGAGAATACTTCAAAAAAAAAAACACGTCTTATCTAATGAGATACTTATCCGTTATATAATTTGATATCACTGTCTAAAGGTAGAGCTGATAATTGAATCGAGTTAATCGAACTCATTTTTTTAAACGAGCCTAAAAATTATTTATGTTCGGTCGTTTTACCCCAATCGAGCCCAAAATGAGTAGTTGAGTCGAGTTTTGTGAGTTTGAACTAAGTTTTTTTTAGGCTCATTTTTTTAAATAAGAATAAAAAATTGTTCAAACACGATTCATCCAAACCGAGCCCATATGAGTCAAACCCGAATAACTTGACTCAATTATCAGCCCTTAAGTCTCTCTGTTTTGCACCCTGGAAAAGAGGTTAAACTTTAAAGCTTGAAGGTGAAGTACACAGATGCTCCTTAGCTTTTATTCGTTTGTTTTCTTGATAGAGTGAGAGAGAGGTGACTTTTGTTGATGCCTCTGCACTAAAATATAAAGTGGAGTGCGAGGTCGAGGCCGAGGTCGAGTCCTAGCATCACCTACTTACTAGATTAGTATTCTTGACGATCGAACAAAATTCCTAGCAAATTGCTTCTGTGTCCCTTCCTCATTTTTGTTCATAAGTGAAAATATATGGATCTGTGGCAAAGCCTTGAGATATGTTATGTGGATCCGATACTGTAGGGAAGGCGTAAGAACAAACCGATCTCCCTCTTCATGAGGAGGGTGGGACTTGATCTCTCTCCTCTCAGGAAAGTTAGACCTGTGCGATTGTCAAATTCTCTGTTTGAAATGAGTGTCACATCTAGTTCAACATCAGGTAGCTACATTCCCATGTGTTCATATCATTAGGTCAATATTTGATGTCAAATTTTTAGATCTCAATACATCACTGAAGTTGAATTGGATACCACACTGCCTTTTGCCTTTTTTTTTTTTTTTTTGTTCTGGGAGGAGGGGGGGTTACAACTGTAAAAAAAGCTCAGGAAAGGAGAGAAATTTGAAAAATTCCCATACCACCCTCACTTTAGGAGTGGTGATATCCAGGCTTAATGGGTCCAATTGTTTTAAGTACCGACGTTTATGTTTATGGTCAGGTCAAGGGTTAGGGATGTCAATTTTGTTGTGTTGTGTCATATTCGAGTGGTATTATTTTATATTGTGTTGAAGATTAGTTAATTAAAATAACTTTGTCTATTTAAATAATTGTATCACATGTTATAATACAAGCTCGACCTATTTATTAATTGTGTCTTGTTTATGTTGATGCGTTTAACTAGTAAACCAATCACAAAATTATTGGTCCATTATCGGCTGTAAACCAACTCATGTCAACACTAACAAAACCAAGTAAAACATGTTTTAATTCTACGATTACTCATATAGTATTAGACCAAAGAAAAAAAATGAACAAATAAGATTTTTATAATATAATATTTAAGTACAAAACATTGTCAACTCAAAATTGAGATATTTGTGTTTGAAATTAACTTAATTCCTTCATTATTTGTGTTATAGATCGTGAAACTTTTAGAGTTGCGTCGAGACATGATCTGTCATCACTAAACGCAAGTTACATTTTAATCGAGTGATGCATCATCACTAATCATCATATTGCATGCCTAAGGTCTATGATGTCATTTTGAGAATATTCCATTCTTACATGGTCACATTTTGCATGTTTAACTCTGTAGAGTGAAACAAAAAGTATTATCATGCAACGAACAAGAATAACTTTGAAATCCACAATATATTTTGGAACATTCCTTCGGTCATTTTCCCTCTCTGCTAAACAGTGACAGACACCACCTTTAGGCTAGTATATATAGCCTCCAAGGCAGGACAAGTTTCTCACAGCCAAGCTTCATACACATCTTGTCTACCTCATCAAGATCCTAATACAGCCTGATTCAATTTACACGTTATTTGAATTTGACGATTGATCATTTGATCTAACTCATCATTTCGTTACCATCTTCATATTTTTCTGTTGTGGGAATGGATGATGTGAAGAGGTTGGCTGAGACGAAGCCCGTGGTGATCTTCAGCAAAAGCTTTTGTTGCATGACAGACTACGTTGAGACACTCATACGCAATTTTGGGGCGGACCCTACAATATATGTGCTCGATGGATTTCAAAATGGACAGCAAATGGAGAGGGCACTGTTGGCATTAGGATGTAACCCGAGCGTACCAGCGGTGTTTATGGGGCAGGAATTGGTTGGTGGTGCTAAGGAGGTCACCAGCCTCAATGTCAGGGGAAAGCTGAAACAGCAGCTCAAAGACGCCGGTGCAATATGGGTTTAGAATGCAATCTGTAAGATTCAGCAATAATACTATGTTAGTCCGATTATGAGTACTAAAATAGGCATGGTATAATTAGTTATTGAGCCTAGCTCTTTTTTGTAGTAGAAAGTTCCATGACGAGTTATGTAGTATTTACATATGTATTTCTCTTATTAAATAAGATGCTGGAGAATAAAAAGGAAAATCGTATGTACCAAGCATCTTTAAGTGTGTAATTTTCTAAGACATGCGTGGCGATTGTTTTCAAGTGCACCCACAAATGGAAAAGAGAGAATTACAATTCAAATTTGAACTAATAGTACAACCATTGGTGACGATTTTGATGATAGTTGTGATGGTTTTTATTTTCGGCTAGTAAGAGTTTCATTAATTGAAAGCGGTCATCCATATGTCACATAGATGCTTACAAGAAAAACATACAATATCAAAAGAAACAAAGAAGTATGAGATGGGATGACAGATCATCTATTCATATAGCACAGATGATCTATCATCGATGGTTATTAGACACAAACCTCACCAATTTTCCTTTATCATTGAGTGGACATTTAGGATTAAGATTTTCTTACACTTTTGGTTACTAGCAATATGATACAACATATATAGTAGAGAACTACATGATAGATTAAGACCGTCTAAAGTAGCACTGATCGAAAGTCAATCAAGGCTAATTTTGGGTGAATGTATCAGAAAATCTATTAAAACTTCATTCCGAAAAGTTCTCGACGATGTGAATAACATGCCAATGATATTCGCTGTGGATTGTGTACTACCACTTTTTTCAATGAAAGATCAAGAGAATAAGCAAGATTTTCAAGAACAAAGATGTTAATGAGTTATGACTTTATTCTGTATTATTATACCACTCTGTCTGAAAAGAAGTTTCTCTCGTTTGCAACCCCAAAAAAGTTTTGAAGCTTAAAGTTGAAGAATATAGTTGGTCTTCAACATTTTCCCACACAAACACACACACACACACACAAGACACATCTGCCCTAGGACATAGTATGGAGTGCGAGGCCGATTCCTAACATCACACATGTACCAGATTAGTATTCCTAAGATACAATTTCTAGCTAATTACATGCATACGGTTCGTGTAAATTCTTTGCATGTCATTATTGTAAAGGATCTAGTAACGAAAAATAACTTTTTTTTTCATCCAATAACATCGTGACATGTATAAGTTTTTCTTTTCTGGTTTTTCTATTATTATATATTACTTTATAATTTTCACAATCAATGATTAGAAAAAAATCAATCTAAAATTTAAGACTATGTATCAACTTTAGTAGTCAAATTTTTTTGGGGGGTATCGTAGATTTATCCTTATAAAACCGACCATATTGTCCCTAATAGGCAGTTTTCACAATGACACTACAACATAATTCATCACATTGTTTACTATACAAATCCTGTGAGTTTCGCCAAGGAATATCTCTGAGGCATTTCTTTCCAGTCAGTTGATGTAGAAGTGGGTAGTGTGGTAGGCCCTCAAGGTATCTTGTTCTTTGTCCTTCTTGTACGGACATCACGTGGAGTTTATTATCTTGCTGTACATGCCCTTAAGGGAAAATTCTTTCCTTTTAAAGTTCTCTCACTTTCTGTCATTCTATGAAGCTTTCCGTTATAATCGATTTGAATTGGATGCAAATCAATCTGTTGTGGAAGAATGGTTGACCTAATTGGATAAACAAACAAACTCATTTTTCTCTTCCTCAACAAAAGTCTCCAATAGTTGTCTGTGGAAGCTCCCTATCTCTATCGGATCAAGTACAACAATTAATGAATAGATGGAGCTACTGCCAGTATATCAGTTATGTTTAATTACATAAGTCAAGTCAGGGTTGACCAACATTAGACACAGACACAAAATTATACCATCCGATACGAGGACCTAGCAATATCTCCAAGAGAATGGCTAAAACTTCAAAATAGCTCAAATTTAGCTATTCATCCGCCAATAGAAGATGTTGATAGTAAGTAAAATACGATTTTGCTACAATGATGTTTTATGTTTAGAGTATCATTATATCATCATGTATAAATGGTTTATAATATATTCTCTCTCCTCATCTCTTGTCCACTCTTTATCTTTCTCTCCATTCTTGCTCTGTCTCCCTCCAACATTTCTAACAAAGGTATAAAATATGAGCAATAATATTTAAAAGAAATAATTAAAATATAAAAAATCTATTGGAGTGTGTAGAAAAAGTGTACTTTTGGATAATTAAAATATAAAATTTTATTGAAAATGCTCTAAGGAGTCCAGACTCAATTAACACCCAACTGGAAATGTTTAAGGTTAATGATTGCCAATGCATGTTTGTAAACATCATATAGCCTAGGTAAGGTTTATGATGTCACTCTGATAATTTGCTAATCTTGCTTGGTCACATTTTGCATGTTAATCCCTGTAGAGTGAGACACAGAAAATCTCTTTCAGGTAATGATCAAGAATAACTTTAAAACCCACAACATATTTTGGAATATTTTGGAATCTTGCTTGATCACAACATATTTTGGAATCTTGCTTGGTCACAACATATTTTGGAGTCTTTTCTCCCAGCTGCCAAACAGTGCCAGCCCACCACCTTTAGGCTAGTAGTATATATAAACTCCATGGCAGGTCAAGTTTCTCACAGCCATCTCACAACCTCTTCACCCTTTGATCAATTTGTTCACCGACTTAGCATTTTGCCACCATCTTCATTTTTTCTGTTGCTGGGATGGATGATGTGAAGAGGTTGGCTGAGGCGAATCCTGTGGTGATCTTCAGCAAAAGTTCTTGTTCCATGACGGACTACGTTGAGAAGCTGATACGCAATTTTGGGGCAAACCCTACAGTTCACGAGCTCGATGTAGTTGAAAATGGAGAGCAAATGGAGAGGGCACTGCTGTCTTTAGGATGTAAGCCAAGCGTACCGGCGGTGTACATCGGGAAGGAATTGGTTGGGGGTGCTAAGGAGGTGACCAGCCTCAATGTCAGGGGAGAACTTAAACAACGGCTCATAGACGCCCATGCTATATGGGTTTAGGACACACTACGTAAGACCTATCTCTAATACTATGCTATTCTGATTGTGAGTAATAAAAGAGAATAGGTGCATATGTAGAAAGCTCAATGACGAGTTATGTGGTTACTTGCATATGTATTTTTCATACTAAATAAAGTTACATATTGCGTTATACTGGTGTTATTATCATATAAGCATACTGAAAATGTTGGAGAAGCTGATCATTATTTAATCATCTCCATGAATGGGCAGAAAGGGTTTGAGGAAACCTAGTTTTCACTTTAAGGAATCTAGTTCAGAAGACCTATGCTCTCTTTTTTGTATGTTTAAATAGTTTGAGACGAGTACAACGAGGATATCACATCATTCTATTGTACTCTAATGGATTATGATAAAAAAGTTGTTGAGTTATCATTACCAAATCCATTGATACCTTTTTATCATTTTGCAATATTGTTTGAATTTTTCACCATGTTTAGTTTTGTTTTTAAGGGGTTTCACTTGATACTATTCTGTGACATCACGACCAGTGTATTTCAATGCCACCGTGACCTTAAATCATGATCAAAACTAAATTTCAGAAGAAAAAAAAAAGCGGCACTACAAAAAAAAGGAGTTTTTACAGCAGTAAAGTGTTGTTATAAAAAGTCTATTTGTCGTAACAAATATTTTTTGTGGCGACATTGTCTCATCATAATAAGTGTGGTCTCAAAAGATTTTTACGACAGTAATGGTATGTTTCAAATAATATTTACGACAGCAAGATCCTGTCGTAAATAAGTTGTCGCAAAAAATCCGACACTTCTGCTTTTATCACGGTGGCAAAAGTTCTACCTCAAATACCACATTTGACTGTCGTAAAAAATAGAAGATTTTGTTGTGACAATTAATATACTGTCGCAAAAAGTATGAAAATTTTTCTACGTTAAATAAAATATATTTATGACGGCAACGATGCCGCCATAATTTTTTTTTATTTAATTATTATGGATCGTTGGTAACCAATGTTATTTATCCTGGGCATATATACACTTCCATTGCATGAATTTAAAAGTGCACATCCGTACAATTTTTTTTAGGAGGGGGGTGGAGGAAGGGGGCTTGAACCTTTGACTTCAAGAAGACAAAGTTTTCACAAGGTAAGGAGTATTATTGGACCAAAAATTCATTGGTATCCGTACAACTACCAAATTCAATATATAGATAAACACAAAAGTAAATATGACCAATATTTTCAAAAACATAGCAATATTTTCATATAAAAAAAACAATCTCATGAGTAAACAAAATGTAAAATATGCACTTTTACAAAACATGACGATTCATGAGTACAAGAAATTAATAAAAAAATTTGAACATCCTTTCCGAACTATCTACTCTCAATAACATTTGAAAAAAACATAAAATTATTGTTACTATACTGAAATGATATTTATATACATATATACAATAAAAAACTAAAATAAGTTAGAATATAAATTAACAGATGGTCACACAATATTTCTCTAAACAACTTGTCCAATTATGTAAATGATATATAAATGAATCATATCGTATACATTTTTTTTAATTGATTTCACCAATAGCTGATTCGTTTATAATTGTATCGTGTCGGGTCCACTCGTTTACTAAATAGGTGGCTTAAAGAAGACTCAAACTTACTAATTTTACGTCGTGTTAATGGGTCGTGTCATATTTTGACATTCCTAGTTTTGATATAAAAAACTTGACTTTGTAGAGTTTTTTTTTTCTTTGAATTAGAAATTGTCTTTTGATGTAAAACTACATAATTTTATAAAATATTACTTGTAACATGAAAAATAGTTGCGGCCAATACAATTTTTTTTCCAGAGTTTTTTTTTCTTTAAACTATAAACTGTTTTTAGTCTAAAACAACATTTAATGTTTTATGAAATATTATATACGATGGAAAAAATAGCTACCATAAATATAAAAAATTCTTTTGAATTTATGAAATATTATTTGTTGCAGAAAAACAAGTATCTCAAATACAAAATTTTTTGAGTTTATGATACTATTGAGGGCTGGAAAAATAGTTGCCACAAATATTAACAAAATATTAATAAAAACACGTTTTTTTTACGGCAAACACAGTCGCCACAAAAAATTATCTCAATTACGCTTTTTGTGACGACGAACACAGCCGCCATAAAAATTTTATCACAAAACATCCTTATTTTTGTAGTGCGGCTTCCAAATGGATGCCCATTCAATATGGACCCATATCACCATGTGACAGCATAGAACAAGAAAGAGCACGGCCGAGTAATATTTTTGACTCATTTGATCTCTATTTCACTTTGCCTTTAGAAGTGTTGGATTTGTCTTGTTACATCCTTCAACTATCGGAACTAGTTTCAGACTCTCCCAAAAACAAATGTCCATCACCTTTTTTACCAAAAATTCTACCCATCAGGATAAAGTGAAACAAAATCACATAAATCAGGAGCAAAGTGAAACAATTTTTTTTTTCAAATTTACAACCAACGCTAATCATTAAGAACATCTGAAACTGATAACCATAATTGAAGATACAATGAAATAAATAAGTTAATTCAGAGGAAGATATGAGATGGGATCATAACTGAGGGATTCAAAGTGCAATTTTGCCCAAGAGAACACTACATGTTGCATGATGACCCCACTAATGATAATAACATGCACAAAGATGCAAGTTTATCTGTTCACGACATTGATATTCATGTTGGTTTTCAGATTATGACGTATATCGACTTAGGATTTAGCGAATAACAAGATTTAGAAGAGCAGAGAGAGTGCCACCAGAATATTTCAAAAAAAGACATGTCTGATGTGATTGAGATATGTGTTTGTTTTACAATTTGATACCACCGTCTGAAGGTAGGGCCGATAATCAAGTCGATTTTGTTGAGTTTGTTTTTTTAAATGAATTTAAAAAATTATTAAAGTTCGGTTCGTTTTATCTCAATTGAGCCCAAAAACGAGTCGAATCTGACCT
Source organism: Ilex asprella (assembly GCA_023539305.1). NCBI lineage: Eukaryota > Viridiplantae > Streptophyta > Magnoliopsida > Aquifoliales > Aquifoliaceae > Ilex > Ilex asprella. Next base: position 5,522,021 of record CM042186.1, on the reverse strand, counting down.
AAACTTGACTATTTTATATATAAACGAACCGAGTTTTGCGAATTCGAAATTATTCAAGCTAGGCTCATCCAAACCGAGCTCATACGAACCAAACCGGAGTAGCTTGACTCAATTAACAGCCCCACTTGAAAGAACTTCCTCTGTTGTGCACCCGGGAAAAAGATTAAACTTTAAAGCTTAAAGGTGAAGTATACAGATGCTTCTTAGCTTTTATTCTTTTGTTTTCTTTCAGAGAGAGAGAGAGGTGACTTTTGTTGATGCCTGTGCACTAAAATATAGAGTGTAGTGCGAGGTCGAGGTAAAGTCCTAGCATCACCCTCGTACTAAATTAGTATTCTTGACGATCCAACAATTCTAGCAAATTGCTTCTGTGTCCCTTTCTCATTTTTGTTCATAAGTGAATATATATGGATCTGTGGCAAGCCTTGAGATATGTTATTTGGATCTGAAGTAGGAAAGGCATAAGAACAAATCGATCTCCCTCTTCAAGAGGAGGGTGGGACTTGATCCCTCTTCTCATGTCGACTTCTACCATTCTCAATGCGGTGTCATTGTCAAATTATTTGTTTGAAATAAGTGTCACATATAGTTCAACATCACGCAGCTACAAATGGGAGTAATTTTTTATTTTTTTTAATGTGTGCAAATTGGAGTAGTTCACTTCACCGGGTGAATAGTGTATATGACGGTCATACTACACCATGAAGGACACCCAATGCAATAACCCATACAAAAAAATATATATTATTTTTTTTTTGTGCATTGACTACCTAGTAGTAATTATATATATACATATAAGAATAAAAATAATTAAAGAAGACTAATGTGTCTCTAATGAAAGTCTTGCTCTAGAGAGACCTATTATGACTATTCACATGGGCATTAAATAGAGTGATATTGTTGAATAGGTAAAACCCTAAAAGATCAAAACAAGTAGCAACAAACAAAGAAAAAGATACATATAAAAGGTATGAATTCATTAATTATTTGGTGAGTTTTATTAATTATTCAATTATATGATATTAGGTTTATCATAAATAGTGATAATGAACACACACACACACATATATATATATATATATATATA
>CM042186.1:5473230-5495934 GCA_023539305.1 Ilex asprella | reverse complement strand
AAAGTTTATAGGGTTCATCTTCATGTTCACTCAATAACCCCAGTAAATTTTTTGTTATATTTTTATTTCATGTTTAAATATAATAAATAATTATTATTTTAATTTCTATTATCACTTATTTTTAAAATGTATAGGGGTTCATGTTTTAATTTTTTAAAGTGTATAGGGGTTCATGTTTTAATTTTTTAAAGTGCGTAGGGGTTTATTTTTTTAATATTTTTATTTCATGAAGTATATACCGAAACCGGTTATAAGTTTGTATGAGTTTTGGTGTGGACAGGTGGCGAGCGCTCAGTTTTTTTGCCTTTTCGGTATCGTACCGATTTTTGCCTTTTCGGTACATTAGCCAACTCCTTATATCTCATACTATCCGGAATTTTTATAGATTAAGTCAAATACGCCTTAAAAAATAGAATAATACTATTTGAACATAAAAATTTAATCTTATTTGCTAACTTTGTTCATTATGATATTTAGATTGACTGTATGTCCCATCAAACATTAAAATTTACTCTTCATCCAATAATTTCAATAAAATCTTATTATCTAATCAATAAATGAGGTCAAATTTTTTCCAAAATAGATTATGTTCGATTCTCTCTCTCTCACTCAGCCTCATGTTATCACAATCGATGGCGATAAATAAAAAAAAATTGGTATTATACACACAAAGTTTATTACGTCAATGGATATTTTTATAATTTTTATAGGTCATTTTATATCTAAAAAATTTATTATTTTTATGAATTAGTTTATAATTAAAAATTTTATCATTTTTATTAATTTAGTATTATTATTATGAATATTTTTATCACTATTAAAATAATTATTTTAATATCATATTCAAATCCATAGATATTTACTCTTCAGCAAACACCTTTTGCACCGCGTTTTCTCGCACCAATCAGCTTTTTCTATTCAATAAGCTTGACTTTAAGTGCACCGCGTTGATTTTGTACTCGTACAAGGAAATTTCCCTGTACGTTCCTCGTTGGGTGCGAACTAGACAATCATGGTTACCTAACGCCATAAATCTGCATTTTTTGAAGGGGACCATTAGGGTAGTGACATCAAAATCATACAAGAAGTTATAATATTTAAAAGTGAAGTTATAATTTATAGAGAATTACACTTAAACCCCTGAAGTGTAATTCTCCCAATATATTTTGTTGGGTGACATATTGAGGGCCTTTGAAATTTTTGATCAATTTTTTCTTACCTCATTCGTACCTTTCTAATATAACGGTTAGTAAGTTAAACTATTAACTTCTAAAAACACAACAACGGACAATGTGGATTCAATTTTTATATATTTTAATACAATTGTACAAAATTCATCTAAAAAAAATTCTTTCTACTAAAAAATATCCTCCTTTCTATATGGCCCCTAATTTTATACAACTTAATCAATAAACTCTGTTCTCAAACGACCCCATTAATCCACACATACTTCTATATTCTCTTTTTCTCTTACATCTCTCTTATTTTCTCCATTCACTTTAGTTTTAAATTATGTAATTAAAAAAAATTATTATTTAAAATATAAATATTACACAATTAATTTTTTTAATATTTGGTATTACAGAGTATCTTAAAATACAAATTATCCCTAGTATGTCAATATTTGATAGAGCCTATGGTAACAAAAAAAAAATTTAGTAGCACATCAAAATTTATTATTTTTAAAAATAAAACCATATCTTATTACAAAAAAAAAAAGTTACAATTGGTTGAGTTAATTCGTGATTAATAATAAAATATTCTGATCGATCATAAATTATCTTAATTGATTGTGCCTTCTCCTTTGGCTTAAGTAATTTGATTTTTAGAAGTTGTATCTCTCATATTCAATTATAATATTTTAAAATTTATCCTAAATTTTAAATAATAACTTGGATTATCTTGAGTTGTAATATATTTAAATTATAGGGAGAATTATATTCGGTCCCTCTGAGATTTGTCACTAAATTTGATCCCTAAATATTTAAAATATTATACACAAACTCTTAAAATTTATATACACGCTTAAATCCTTGTCGTCAATGTTCGTTAAAATATTTGTTAGTAAATTGTATTCAGACTCCCTAAAGTTTATATGAGTATAATACTTAAACCTTTCAAGTTTAAAATGTTATACTTAGACAAAAAATAATTCAATTAAAGATAGCATATTAAATCTTTTAAATTTTATAACTAAAATTCATGTTCTAATATATCATTTATTAAAATAAAATCAAAAATAAAAATTTAATTTTTATTTAAAAAATTATAATTAATGTACAATTATACTATCTATTAAACGACCAGACTATCACAATTAAAGATAAAAGATATTGTGCGCATTACTATTTGACCCCTTGTTTATTTTTTTTGAGTTTTATTCCAATAGATACTATAATTGTATACTAATCATGACTTTTTTAAAAAAAAATAGATTTTTAATTTTAGTTTTATATTAATAAATGACACAATAGAACATGAATTTTGGTTGTAAAATTTAAAATATTTTATATTTTATCTTTCATTAAAGTATTTTTTATCTAAATATAACATTTTAAACTTGAGAGGTTTAAATATTTACATATAAAAATTTCAAGGGGTTTAGGTGTAATTTACTAACGAATATTACAACTAGGATCTAATGTTACACGTGTACAAATTTTAAGGAATTTATATATAATATTTCAAAAATTAGGAAAACTAAGCGATTAAGTGACAAACTTCAAACGGTATAACTGTAATCCTCCCAAATATATTATATATGTGTGGTGTCCTAATGTCATCTATTCATTTTAAAAATTGAGTCAAATTTTTAGGTAAGTGCACCGCGTTAACATTGGGTAGGGATAAGCAGAAATTGATTAGAAATTTCAAGGGCCTCAATAAGTCACCCAACAAAATATAAATTTTATATGTGTGGCCTTCTTAACCCAATATTGGTTTCTGGTTGTTTGACCCAAATCATTTTCTCACATCAGTTCCAAAACCCATTACTTCTGTTCATATCGATCTTAGTTCCTTTTCTTGAAGATGGGTGGGTTTGGTACCAACCTGCATGATGAAGGTAAGAACAGCTTAAATACTTGGATTAGGATCATAACGGCATCAGTAAGCCTTTTTAACATTCTCGATCGATAACGTTATGACTTTGCTTTACTGTCTCTTACCCATTTAATTGCTAATGAATTGAAACATAACCTCAAAGAATCGGAATCGGAGCCGGAGGAGTCAGTTCCGGGAGGAGTTGATGGCACACATAATTCCAGCACTGAGAAAAATCTAGGTGCAGGATGTTTTGGAACATTCGATAAGGTAAATTCAGCATATTTAGTTACTTCTAAACCCTTCAATTCTTGCATGGGGCTTAGGTAAACCTTCCAGTTTTGGATTGTAGCTAGCATTCGATCCATCTGGTTTTGAGTTTTTGGAACTTGGGATATAGAGACGAGTCCGAATCCTCTGTTATACAGCAGAAATGCGATATCTAAATTTTGAGTTTTTTACATTCAAAGTTTATTCTCAATTTTACTAAAACAGATCATATTACTACATTTCTATGTGATTGCGGGTGTAATTCGTGAATTTTAATCTTTCGATTGTTCCATACGATTGTAAGAATTTGACAGTTGCACCCTCATTTCTGACCAGTGATCTTAGGCTTAAATCCAGCACTTGAGTTTGGGACCTTGTAATTCTTATGTTGCTTTCTTGTCTCGAGTCTTAAGAGCTTGAGATAATCAGTTATCCATTATTTTAATTGGAAATTTTGCACATGAATGCAGTGTGTGCTTCCCAACATAGCAGTTAGAAGAGGTTGGAAAAAAACAAAGCAAGGTAAGTCCCAAGTTTTCAAATGCAATGGGTAAATATTTTAGCTGTCGAGCATCTTGTAAGACAGACTAGAATTTGAATTTCATTACCTGACACATTATTATTTTAATTAATTTCGTTAAATTTTTGGATACAAAAGACTATTATCTTTTTATCCAACTAGCTCTACTTTTATGGAGTTCACGTTGAGCCTCGGTGGTTGGCCACTATGTTAGTCTAACTAGATTCGTTTTTTAGATGAGTAATGGATACAGTCAGGGGATCATGATCCCACCAATGAAGATTTATCGGGGTGGTCTCTGAGTGCTTTCCTTTGCTCTCACTCTTTTTGCGGAATAGTGAAAAAAAAAAAGAAGCCTAACTCTACTTTTAAGTGCATATTTTTTCTCCCTCCAATAAGTTTTACTTTAAGTGCAGTGTTTTTCTCACACCAATAAGCTTAAATTTTTGAGTAAACTACACATATGACTACAAATTATGATATTTGTGTCAATTAAGTCTCTAAATTTTTTTTATGTCAATCAAGCCCCTGAACTCGCAAAATTTATTGATTTACATAATTGCTCTGAGGTGAGAAGAAACTGATTTTCAAAGGCGCTCAATAAATCTCCCAACAAAATATATATTACATGTGTTCCTCTTATAACCTCCATTTCCATAACTCTACCAGCTATACTCTATCCATTTTGCTTCCTTTCTCTCAGCTAACATTGGTGTCTGGTTTATAACCCAAATCATTTAATTAATCAACCCAAAAAGTAATAGTAAAGACTCAAGTTGTTAAAACACCAACTCATTTGATTGCTAATGAAAACTTGCAACTGGTTATATTTTGGGTCTAACATGCTGAATTTGAGATCTTTTAATAATCATTGTGGCATTGAGATTCGAACACAGAAGTTCTTATTCTAATATCACGTTAAACTACCAAGTCCTTTAAAAGTTTAAGTTACTATAGAGGGTGTAACATAAGTATTGATACTTTAGCAGGAGTTATCGACTTCAACACAATAAAAGCTGCCACACACAATTTCAGCCATGACAACAAGCTTGGTATGGGAGGTTTTGGATCAGTCTTTAAGGTTGGTTCTGTTTTAATTCTTGCATTAGAATTGTGGAGAATGATACGGTACCCAAAACAAATCAATACCGTACTCTCTTATATTACTATTTAGGAGTTTTTGTATAATTTTTTGGATTATTTATAATTTTGGAGGGGTTTTCGATTGATCCTGAAACTATTAGGATCAATCAAAAATTATAAACTTGGATACGGTCCCTTCCGTACCAAAGTGAAATCCTAGAATTGTAAATCCAACATTCAATTCTAACCTTTCCATTTTTGGATTGTGTTCATTCTTGGGTGAAATGCTACCTAATCGGAGACTTAATTCAATACAATCATTAGATAGCATCCACTTTTAATGAAGGTAAGGAGGAGTGGTGCAATTAGGCTTCCCTTCGGTATGCGATATTGATATGGAAAGTTCATTTCTCTCGTAGGCCCAATCAAAAGCATTTGAAATTTCTGGTTTTAGGGACTTCACCGCTAACAAGCATCGATAAGCTGTTGCAAGCAATCAATCAAAGAGGCTAGAAGCCACAAACACTTTAATACAAACACAGAGATCGGAATTCGTGGAGGGATGGCCTGAGGCCTTCCAGACGAGAAGATCGATGAACGATTAAGCAAGATTTTGCCTTAGAGACCAATGAAATGCGACCGAGAAACTTTATTACACAAAAGTTCTTTGAAGACGTCTTGCATGGTTGCATTGAATTAAGTCCAAAATTTATTTCCAAATAAAATTTTTCGTGAGTTAAACGAAAATCTTTTTTGTAGGTTTAACACACTATTTGATGGTGTACATGGTCAATTAAAAATTATACATTCTAAAAAAAATAGTCGTTCATCACTCTGTCAAAACTTTATATATAAAAAAAAAAACCAGCTCGTGTGCTTGATATGACAATTTTTCATTAATTGTGAATACCATATAACACTGTCATGTGATATGTTAAACGGAATCTAACTTTTTTCGAGTTAAACACACCATATGATCTTCCCAAGAGTTGTTGTCATAGATCATCAGTCTGTCAAAATCATTTTTTTCGAAAAAATCAGACAATTTCTCATTGAGTGAGCAGACAGCCCACCCGACCCAACCAAATGATGTATTTAACTCATAAAAATTTCTCTAAATTCAGAACCTGTGTTTGGTTTGGAGCCTTACCTTTTATATTGCCTTGTCTTGAGAAATTTTGCTCATGAATGCAGGGTGTACTTCCCAATGGCACTTCCATAGCAGTTAAACTTTCAGAAAAATCAGAGCTACAAATCCGTGAGTTTGAAAATGAAATAGCTACTATTTCAGACCTGCAACATCCACATATTGTAAGACTACTCGGATATTGTGCGCAAGACAATCAGCTCCTGCTTGTCTACGAGTACATGGAAAATAACTCCCTTGAACATGCATTATTCGGTATATGACAGTTTTTCCTTGCCCACCTTTTTATTGGATCCATGCTCCCTTTTGGTAGGAGTAAAATATTCAATGTAACAATGATGACGCGGACATCAACAAGGGCGGAACCACCTTATAGTGGGTGTTGGGAGGGAGGGAGGGGGGGCAAGTGCCCCCACTGTGATTATTTTTTGTGGTTATATGTTATATCAGTTGAATTATATGATGCCCCCCATTTCAATACGAAAGTTATTAGATGTGGTAGTTATTGAAATAATGGTACCCACTTAGTTCACATGGTATTTCATAATTGATTGATGATACCATGTCGTCACTACACCGTTACGTTGAATATTTTCTCCTTTGATAGATAGGTTTGTCTGATATTTATTAATTAGAGTGTAAAATTGCTAAAGATTGATTAATTTGTAGGTTCAGAGGAGCTCCGAATGAGGTTGAATTGGCCAACCAGGGTTAAAATTTGTGTGGGCATAGCAAAAGGTTTGGCTTTTCTCCACGAAGAATCACTAAAGAGAATTATACATAAAGATATCAAGACAACAAACATTCTTCTAGACAAGAATCTGAATCCAAAGATATCTGATTTCAGACTTGCTACTCCTACTCCTTCCGATAAGCATTACGATGATCCCATTATAGGAACCTTGTAATGAAACAACTCTCACACTCTTATTAAAAAAATAAAATTTATACTTTTAATCAAGATTATAAATGCAGCATCGTTATTGTTGAGGTCTTTTGCAGCGGATATATGGCACCTGAATATTTCATATATGGTCGCTTGTCAAAAAAAGTGGACGTTTACAGTTTTGGAGCCGTCACCCTTCAAATTGTTAGTGGACAGAAGTTGTTTGCAGGAGAAAGAGACCGTGAGGCATACTTTCTTCTAGACCTTGTAAGTTATTCTGAAAAACACTTTATTAATTAATTTTTGTTTATGTGTTTTTTATGTGTTTTTTTTTTTTTAGTATTGTGTGGTTTTTGTCAAACGGAGGGTAAATATCAAATGGGTTCTTTTGAGTTGTGTTGATATTTTCCAGATACCACTTGATATTTGAATAATGACATGACAACTTCAATCGTTAGACACTGTTAGCAATTTCGACATAAGACTGTTTCATCTATAAACAAATCCTAACGCAAATTCAAACACAAACCCATACCTAGACTGAATCTCCACCCAGAGGAAAGGGTCTGATAGTTAAGATATAATATTAGGGATTAAGATTTAATTCGACAATCAGTTAAATTTCGATACCCACAAGCGAGAGTGTTAATTCATGTTGTGTCATTGTTATTTGAATTATGTTCTTCTCAATACCCACAAAAAAAATACATTTAGTGTATTCAAGTGTCAAATATTAATTTAAATCATTTATCATATGTATTTAATTATGTCAATTTTAAATCGTGTTGTGTTAGGTTCAAGTTAAGGGGTCAAAGTTGACACCCCACACAAGAAAGGGCATGATGGTTAAGGCTAGGGACCCACAATTAAAAAAAAGAGAGAATTACAACCAAATTTCTTGAAATTTGTCGCTTAATCACTCAAACTCTTTGATATTTGAAATATTACAAACAAATCTCCTGAAGTTTGTACGCGAGTAGCACTTAAACTACTGTCATCAATGTGGTATATCCGTTAATAAATTGCATTTAAACTTCCTAAAATTTCTAATCGTGTAATACTTAGACTCCTCAAATTTAAAATATTGTACTTAAACCAAAAATACTTCAATCAAAGAAAAAATATCAAATATTTTATCTTTTACAACCAAAATTTATGTTCTATTGTGACATTTATTGAAATAAAATTAAAAATAAAAATCTAATTTTTTCTTAAAAAATCATAATTAATATATGATTATGTTATCTATTAGAATTTAATTTGGTCATTTAAATGACCAAATTAAACTACCAAATTATCACAATTTAACGGTAGAAGATATTGTGTCTATTACAATTTGAACCCTTGTTTGATTTTTTTAGTTTTATATCAATATATAGTATAATTGTATACTAATTATGATTTTTTAAGAAAAAATTAGATTTTTATTTTTGATTTTATTTCAATAAATGACAAAATAGAACATGAATTTTAGTTGTAAAATTCATGTTTTATTATGAATGACTTAGACCATTTGTTTGATTTTTTTTAGTTTTATTCTAATTGATAATATAATTGTATAAAAATTACAATTTTTAAGAAAAAATTAGATTTTTATTTTTAATTTTATTTCAATAAATGATACAATAGATCATGCAATTTAGTTGTAAAATTTAAAATATTTCATAATCTATCTTTGATTGGAATATTTTTTTTTTACGTATAACATTTTAATTTGAGGGGTTTAAATATTATACGCCTACAAATTTCAAGGAGTTTGAATATAATTTACTAACGGACATTGACAACAGGGGTCTAAGTGATACGCGCCTACAAACTTTGATGGGTCTATGTATAATATTTTAAATGTCAGAGGTTTAAATAATTAAATGATAAATTTCAAAGGGTCTGGGCATAATTTTGCTTACAAAAATTGATACCATGTTGAAAGTGATTAATAGCACTCGATCTTAGTTTGATATATTTGTAGTTGTTGATTATACAAATAATAAAATAGAAAGTAAAATGATAAAATATGAAACTTTTACATGTGTCGCATGTTTATCGAACAAAAATAAAGATATTATATCAAAAATTTCTCTCTCTCTCTCTCACACACACACACAGACATAAGCTGCCCTAAACCATGGATGTTGTAATTGGTGGTGAATGATGTTTGGAAATTTTTGAAATGTTCTGAATTTGTAAAATGCCTTGTGATTAAATTATTGGATGCAACGAAACATTGCAGGCTTGCAAGTTACAAGAAGAAGGAAATCTTGTAGCCCTAGTTGATCCAACCTTGGGATCCGACTACTGTCAGAAAGAAGCAGTGGCAATTTTGGAATTAGCATTGATGTGCAGTAACCCATCAAAGTCACTCAGGCCCAAGATGTCTGAAGTTGTGAAAATCCTCGAAGGAAACAGTGATATAAGAACACTTAAAAGTCATTTGAAAATGGGCAAGGGCATACTCGTTCACCCTCAATCCCCTCAGTCTGCAGGGAGCACGTCACCGGAAGAGGCATCGGACGCTAGTCTATCTCGTTCTGTCAGCACTGAAGAAATTGCCGAAACATCTAACCTTCTGGATGATGATGATGGTGATGTTGAAAATATTAACTTGTTTTTTTTTTATTTTTGTTTTGAGAGTTAATTTTTTTGTGTTTTGATGATGCACAAAATAGGCTTATGCACAACTAATAGTCGAGTGTGTGATGCTGAGTAATTAGTGAAGGAGATAGAAATTGTATTAACACATAGGTGTATAGTAATTCGGTCAATGTGACCTACTCCACTTCTGAATGCGGCAACGGTGGCCGAAGACTTTTAATAATAAAGTAAGGTGTAAGGAAGAGAGAGAGCAAAAGTAAGTTCTGGGAGAAGTTGGCTAGTTAGGGAAGAGAAATAGTTGTCTGGGGGTGTGTGTAGAGAGATATCCCTCTCATGTAGAGAGAACTTACAATTTTTAGTCACAGAATCTTAGTTGAAGCGGTGACTTGATAAGTAGGTTACTAGCTTATAGGAAAGGATAACAACAACTAGAATAGGTACAATTAGAAATAGTCTTGATCTTGGAGAGTGACTATCCCGATGATTGCTCTTCATGTGCGTTAATCTTCTTGGACTCTTTGATCTTTAGAGTGGGCTGAATCCATGAATTGGGCTTGACTGACTTTGTAACTAGTTTGGGCTTACTTAATTGATCAGGTCTGACCCAATTAGATTTGGGCTCATCATTTGCCCCATGCCCCATGCCTCAAGCCCTAATTGCAACAAGGGGTGGATAGCTAAGGGTTCCTTGTTTTGCATGGTGATTTGCTATTACCTTGGAAACCCACTTATTCATTTCCCAGTTTCATTGCAACACTGTCATCAGGTTAGGAGAAATTCTATTTCTTTCCACCAAAAAACCCCATTTCATATCTAGATTGTGTCTTTAGGGTTTTAAAGATTGGGATATACATAAACCCAGTATTTTTTTTTTTATCCCACTTTTTCACCTCAAACATCAATCCTTGGAGGTTAGAGCAATAGTCACTAGTTGGCTTACCTCCATTCCACATAAACTTGGGTAGGGTTGAAGACAAGGATTATGGAGGCCAATGAAAAATCCTTGAAGAAAAGTTCCATGGGTAGCTCTGAGGGACAAAGAGGGATTGGTGGCATTGGTGGAAGAGGCCAGATGGCGTTGAGCAATGCTGGAGCCGAGTCTAAGGCACCAGACTCAGGTGACACCAGCTGGGAGCTGGACAAAGTGGTGCCAGGCACAGCCAATGTCGAAGCCTCCCTTCGTTGTGGCGCAAGCACAGGCTATACTTACTACGCTAGAGATGGCGACACCTTTTGCGTTGTACAGGAAAGCGGTGATGACATCGCTGGTCAAATGAATGGCGCCCATAATGCAAAAAGAGTCGTTGTAGGGGGCATCGGTTTTATAGGAAATGCCTCAAACTGTTGGGGCGTAAGAGGTACAGTAGATAGGGACCTAGGTGGTGTCGGTGGTGGCCTGGATTTCGTGAAGGATGGTGACACCATTGGTAGGTGTCAGTCCACTAGTGACGCCAGTGGGCCTAGGGCTGGCGCCTTTTTGGGCGAAATCAGTAGCGAGAGCAGAAAAGTAACAGACAACAACCAAGTGTTGGGCGATGCCAGCAAACTGTTGGGCGGCGTCCATGTTTACTATGGGGACTCAGGCGGCGCCAAAGGTAAGGTGGGACAAGTAAGTTTCCATCCACGTGGCGCGCTGAGCTTTGGGCGCCAGCTAGCAAGGGCAACGAGGGTGGAGCATAAAGAAAAAATGACAAACTTATAACGGCCATAATTTTGAACTCGATTATCTGTTTTAGGTAAAAAAAATTTGAATCTGGGTATTTTTTTGAGATCTACAATGTCCAAACCATTACAAGGTGGTTTGGGCACCAAATTACTCTGAGAAACGCTTCTTTCACCCAGAATTTGAACTTTAATCGCAAAATAGTAGATTTTGCATGTGTCTATTTTTTGTATTTCTAACTATGCGATGACTCAGCTCGCCTTGTTTTAACGCTGATATTCCCTTGACATTGGCTATGATTTTGTCTTGGTTCTATTTGTTGACAGGCACCCATTCTGACAAGGACATGACGAAGGCTACTAAACAAGACTCTCAGGGAAGCAAGGAGAACGTTGCGTGTGATAGTTCAAAGATAACCTCTATTTTTAGCTCAATTGATTGGAATGATGACATTGTTCGCATTATATCACTGTACCACATCCCTCCCACTATTATGTGTCGTCGAGCCGAGGGACAGTGGGCCACTGAAGGAGACCATGACTTAGTGCCTTCGAGGTGGGATACTATTCTGAGAACCAAGCTAGGTAAGAATTTCACTTTTGCTTTTGCATCTAGTCGTCACGTATCTATTCTTACTATGTGATTGCTTTCTTTGCAGCTCCACCCACACTATATGCGGAGCAAGAGAGTAGGCTCCAGCTCGTGCGGGATCATTCTTTAAAGGAGTTTTCAACCATTATGTCTACATCAGGTCGCCCCAAAGTCTCCCCTGGGCGGAAGATGAAAGGTATCTGATCCTTCAATAGACTTTTGATGGTTGTGGCACTGTAGATTCTTTGTCTTACACCATTCCTATAGGTTCTACTGTCGATAGAGCAATGGTGAAGGCTCTTTATGCTTCCAGGATGACATCTTCCCCTCCTTCCTGTAAGAGGGCAAAGTCTGTTGCCCATAGTGCTTCCCGACCGAGGTCTGTTGGTCAAGTTGTTTCTCGGGAGACGGGACCCGGTGATGTCCCCACTCCTTGCCCGGTTGTGACTCCATCGCATTCCAAAGCTAGTCCGAGCACAGATGTAGGAATTGGGGCTCCAATGCGGTCTCCTATGAGGATTGGAGCTCCATATAGTTGTTCTACTTATAGTAATGGTTCAGTATCCATGTTGGAGGACGTGAATCTGGCCAAGGAGAGACTTTGGGGGTTTATGAGCGCTACGGAGATTCAAGAGGTCAAATCTCAAGGTCCAAAGGGCATCATTGACACTGCTATGGAAGGCTTTGCTATGGTATGTCTTTTACTCATCTTTGATTTTATACCGACTTCATTTTCCTCATGTCCTACTTTTTACATGTTTATAGGTGGCTGCCACTTTTCCCTACTTGTTTTCGAGGACAATAAAGCTTGAAGAGGCCTTCAAAGACCTGGCAATAGAAAGGCAGACACGAGGGGCTGTTGAGGAACAGTTAAGACTTGAGAGGCAAACACGAGGGGCTATTGAGGAACAGTTGAGGCTTGAGAGGCAGGCACGAGGAGCTATTGAGGAACAGTTAGGGCTTGAGAGGCAGGCACGAGAGACTGTCGAGGAGCAGTTGAGGCTAGCACACGAAAGAACTGTGCCCCTTGAGACCGATCTTTTAGCAACCCGTGAGAGGGTCGCCCAGTTGGAGGCTGACAGAAAGGCTGTCAACATGAGAGCAGAGACAGAGTTACGAGCATCCTGTGAGAGGGCCGCTGGAGCAGAGGCCGAGCTACAGATAGCTCGGGAAAGGACTGTTGTGGTGGAGGCTGACCTCCGAGCAACTCTTGAGAGAGCTATCAGGGCAGAGGTTCACTCTGTTGAGATGGAGAATAAAAGAGATGTTGCTGAGAGAGCTGTGGCAGTCGCCTTTATCGATGGCTATGAGGAACTTAAGGGGAAGATCTCAACAACTTTCCCTACCTATGACTTTTCTAGTTTCGTCCCTTATGAGGCACCAGGGACTGATGATGAGGAGGAGATCTTTGATGAGAGTGGATTAGGTAGCAATGAGTGATGTTTGGGGGGTAACACTTTTATCTTTTTGATTTTATTGCTAGGTCATGTTCTACTTTTGTAAATAGTTTATGAACTTTTATGGAATGAGAGACAATTTTTTAAAAAGACAATCTTACAAATTTTTTTTTTCATAATTCGAAGTAGATAACAACAAAATTTGACTAAAATAACCAAAGATGGTTTAGATGATGGCTACTGACTTATACACCCACTAACTTGTCCATGCTATTGGTAGTACATATTCAAGTGTTCTGCGTTCCATGGATAGGCCAGGACTTTTCTTTCAGAGTTTTAAATTTTGTAGGTGTCCGATCTTACAACTTCTGTGACCATGTAGGGTCATTTCCAATTTAGACCTAGCTTCATTTTCCAAGAGTTATTGGTAAATAGGATGACCTTTTTTGAGGACTAGGTCCCCGAGCAAGAGGGAGCAAGGCTTCACCTTCTAGTTATAGTACTTGCTCATGTAATGCTTATACTCTGAATTTCTGAGAATGACAATCTCCCTTTACTAAGTCAAGGTTGGTGCAGAGGCCTTCTTCATTAGTGGTAAGATCATGAAGTTGGACCTTAAGAGAGTGTACCCCCAATTTCGACTAGTATGACCGCCTCTATCTCATATGCTAAGGAGAAAAGGTCTCACCCATGGGGCTTCTTGGTGTTGTCTGGTAAGCCTATTGTACTCTTGGGAGTTCGTCCACCCATCGCCCTTTCACACTCTCCAATCTAGTTTTCAGGTTGCGGAGGACAGTTTTGACGATGACCTCCACATATCCATTCACATGTGGATGGATTGGACTGGAGTGGGGTTGCTTGATCTACAGGTCAGCGCAGAAGCTGTTAAGGAGTTTATTGTCAAATTGCTTGGCATTATCGCTTACAATTGCATGAGGTACTCCGAAGCAGCAAAATATACTCCTCTAAATGAAGTCTTTCGCCTTCTGGTCTATTATCCTAGCTAAGACCTTGGCTTCTGCCATTTAGGGGAGTAATCGATGGCTACCACCACAATTTGCACTAGCCCAGACTCATGGTTAAGGGACCCAAAATGTCAATCCTCCACATGGAGAAAGGTTACGGGCTGAGGATGGTGATGAGCTCTTCTAGCGGCTGTCTAGGCATTGTTGCAAAGTGCTGGCACTTGTCACACTTTCTGACAAACTCTTGGGAGTCTCTGATCGTGCTAGGCCAATAATAGTCTTACCTTATTGTTTTGTGGATCAATGCACACCCTTCGGAGTGATTTCCACATATCCCCTCGTAGATTTCCCTCATGACATAATTGGCTTCCTCAGGGGTAAGACATCGGTGTAGTGGTAGTGAATAACTCTTCTTGTAGAGGGTGTTGTGTAAGATAACACATCTAGACGCTCTCATTCTCAACTTTTTGACTTCCACTAGGTTATTTGGGAGATCATCTTCCTCTAGGCAGGCTCAAATAGGTGTCATCCAATTAGCTTTGGAGGATGCACAATTAAGATAGTCCTCCTTTGTCTTGAGCCTGCTTGACTCAAATTGGTGGTCTGTCAATGCTGGGCCCATGAGTATGTTGGCAGATGCGAACTTGGCGAGGGCATCCGCCATGACGTTCTCTTCTTTAGGCACATGATGGATTTGAAAGTGATCAATTTTCTTCAACAAAGCTTGGACAATTGACAGGTTTTCTTGCATTTTTTCCTTCTTCGCTTCAAAGTCTCCCTTTACCTGATTGACTATCAGTTGTGAGTCGTTGTAAGCTATAAGGCAGAGGGCTTCCATCTCCATTACAAATTTCAAGCCTGATATGCGGGCCTCATATTCAACTTGGTTGTTTGATGCCGCAAAGTGAAGGAAGACAACGTACTTGAATGAAGTGACATGGGGGTTGATCAATACCAGTCTTGCACCGTCGCCCTCGCTAGTGGAGGACCCATTAACATACAGTCTCTAACATGGCATAGTAGATTGAGGTGTGGGCAGTGAGGGTGTCAAGGGCTTCGGTGGAGAAGGTACAAGGGAGGTGGAGGCTTCTAGCCTCAAGGTCTAGTCTTTATGGGCCTAAGGGCTATCTCCAGGACATCAAATTTTTTGGGGATAATGACTAGGCTTGCCTCATGATAAATGGAGGCATTATGTACTAAGCAGGCGATGGCAGGGGCGCATGGTATTTCTTCCTAGGGTTGTTGTGGTGGTGTAGATTTAGACACAAAGTCTGCAATTGCTTGTGCTTTTATACCTGTCCTCGGCTGGTATTGTAGGTCAAACTCACTCAACTTGATGACCCATTTGAGTAGTTGGCCAGAAACGTCAGGTTTTCCCATGATTCTTTTGAGTGGTTGATCTATAACAACCACAATGGTATGACTCTAAAAGTAGTGGTGTCTGTGACAAGTACGAGAGCAAATTTATCAAGTTTTGACTATCTTACCTCCATCCATCGGTATGCCCTGATTACATAGTACACAGGCTTCTAAATGCCTCCATCCTCCTTAACAAGAACGAAGCTCACATTAATGGACGAGGTAAAAAGGTAAACATATAGGGTTTCTCCTCATATGGCATGAGAGGGCAAGGGGGTGTAACGAGGTATTGCATCTGGTCCCCACTAGAAAGATTTACGGAGGATTCTAAAGAAAGACAGACACTTGTCTACTGATTTTGAGGGCTGTTATCCTCTAGTTAAAGGTTCGTTTGTTTAGCGGGAGAATGGTAGAAAATGTAAGAAAGAGAAATTTTTTAAAATTTTTATTTGCTTGGTTAGCATGAAATGAAAAATGATGAAAAAAATAATTTTCTTTCATGTTTGAATTTTCTCACAACTAACCAACTTTTTTCCCTTGTAAAAAACACAAGGAAATGCAAGAAAAATGTAGTCTATAACTAACTTCATATTTTACCCTTATTTTTCTTAAAATATTTTATTGGTTATTAATTTTAAAAAATATTGCTATGGATTTGATTAACCATATAATTTAGTCCAAAGACCTTCGTACATGTGCTTGTCCTAGAATTAGGTTGCGAGCCACTTTTTCTTTTTTTAATTTTAGCTTTCAATTATAATACATATTTTTTCTTCTTTAGGCTAATTTAATATAATTAAGAATAATTTAGACAATTAGAAAAAATTTATTGTAACTTTATTTTCTTTCAAATGATAGAATGAAATTTTTTCAAAACTTTCTTGCAATTTTTTTATCCTAACCAAATACATGTATGAAAATATATTTTCTATCATTTTCTTTTCTTTCACTTCACTTTCTATCATTTTTACTTTTCATTATTCTTTTCTTCCTAACCAAACGGACCCTAAGGAGTTGAACCTCTTTCATAGAGGTTGGGGACTTCATCTCTAAGATAACTCTGATCTTGTCTAGGTTAGTCTCAATGCCTCTTTTGTTAACCATGAAGCCTAAGAATTTTGTTGAACTAACACTAAATGCACATTTTTTAGGATTTAGCTTCATCTTGTCAGCTCTTAAGATGTCAAATGTCTCTTGGAGATGTGTCACGTGGTCTGGCGCGACCATGTTTTTCACTAACATGTCGTCCACATAGACTTTCATGGTCTTCTCGATCTGAGCCTCAAATATTTTGTTCACAAGGCGCTGGTATATGGCTTCGGCGTTTTTAAGTCCGAAAGACATCATGATGTGAACCCGTTGTAGCAAGTATACTTCACATGCTTCCACTTCTTTTAAGCCCATCTTTGATAAGGTGGAGCTACTTGAGTCCGTTGAGTATTCAGTCATGCATGCTTGAATAAACCCTTGCATTGCCACTTTGATCTTCTTGGCCCGAGCTCTAGTAATTGGACCCACCGGTACATGCAAAAGATCTCTAGCTTGGGACTCATCACATCACCTTGTAGCAGTAGGTGCCCTACGAGATGACGAAGGAGATTTTTTCCTAGTCTGGAAGAAACATGCTAAACTGGTTGTATCCAGAGTAAGCATCTACAAAGCTCAAAAGCTCATGTCTTGCGGTGACATCAATTAGGAGATTGATGAGTGAGAGAGGATAACTATATTTGAGACAAGCCTTAGTAAGATCCGTAAAATTCACGCAAAGACGTCACTTCCCGTTGGCTTTCGTAACCATCGCTACGTTTAATAGTCAATATGGGTAGACTACCTCCCTTACTAACCTGTTTTCAATAGCTTTTTCACTCCCTCTCTCGGCACTTATATTCCTCAGCTTCTGGTGGACGGATTTGTACTTGGGATCGACATTGAGCCGGTGGGAGGCCACTTTGGGGTTGATGCCCTCTAGGTCTTCGTGGGACCACCACAAGGAAAAGGTTTTTTTGCATCAGCAATTTGCCAATTCAAAAGATTATGTTGTCGTCGCAAATAGTAGTATTTACGACGGCAACGTTATCTTTTGAATCAGCAAATTAGGGGTGGCAAATAATAGGCGATGCTTGCATCGGAAATTAACCGTCACAAAAGCTTTTGCATCGGAAAAACCCGATGCAAATGTGCCGTCGCAAAAAAAAATCTTAGACCCGACATTTTTGGTTTGCTTCGGCAATTTTTCGTCACAAAAAATCCATGTGTGATGGTTTAAATCCATCGTAAAATGTATTATTTGCCACAGTTGGGGACCATCGCAAACAACCCCATTTGCAATGGTTAAAAACTATCGCAAAAGATACTAGTAGCCATAATAGGGGACCGTCACAACAAACTCGTTTACAACGGTTTTAATCAGTCGCAAAAGATATTGTTAGCCACAGTGAAAGATAGTCTCAACAAACCCATTTACGATGGTTTTTAACCGTCGCAAAAGATATTATTTGCCACAGCAAAATTCTGACGCAAAAAAATAATAATATTACTCTTTTGACATTATTTGCGTCAGCAACTTGTTTTCATAAATAATTTTTTTTTAAAACTTAATTCTCTCTTTCACATGTTTCTCTAGATCTGTTTACATATCCAATACATTACCAATAACATCATTTACTTGAAATAATAAGACACATCTCTCAAAACAAAAACATCTAAATTTAAAAATAAAAATATATTCAACATAAGTAAATAGCATCCGAAATTTTAAAAACAAAATATTCCAAACTACGTAATAAAAGCGTCAATGCATAATAAAAAAAAATGTAATGTCCTAATGCAACATTTGCTATGTAATCATGCACAATGTGTACTCTCTACCCATGTGTCATCTACTCTCTACGTTATCTACTTATTTGATAGCACCTACAAAAGATACGATTTGTGTTATTATTGTCAATAATATGTTTGATTGCTAATTATATACATATTAATTAAGATAAAACATACATCACTAGACGACCAATGAGTACTAGATGCATCTGGAACCTACGACATTTTTAGGACATATTAAGCTACACATAACCTGCACGGACAATAAATCGTTGCATCTTCCGCTTGATCGGTGTATGCAAACTTGAGAAATTCCTCAAGCCCTCTAAAGTATGCACTTGAAATCCTTTTCGTTGAATCAATCCAACTCTTATCCATATTTCTATTATCCTCAACTATTTTATACATCCACATGAAGGTAGCTTAGTTATCACGAAAACTAAATTTAATGAGTGCAATAGAATTAAAGATTGTAAGATGCACACGTGATTAAAAAATGGATGAATTTATCAATAACTTATAAACCCAATTTAATTGAAATTGATGGCATGCATGCAAGAAAGTGAATACACTCATACTCAATAATCATATATAATCCTTCCATACTGGCCCAAGAATAATAAATACACTCACCACCCCAACTTCCGCTCCCAAAGTCCTAACTCAATCCAAATCATTAGAATTAAATTATAGTAGAAAGAAAGAAAGTGAGAGAGAGGCTTACAATATAAAAGTATTCACAAGCCAATCTAAATCTTGTAACCTCTAAATCACCTCCAACCTGTCAAAAGAGTCGTAAGGACCTCGTTACATGCCACTCTTATGGCTCAATTTGAAAATAGCACACAAAAAAGCGTTGAAAGAGAATGGTATCAGTTGTAATACATTTAGTTCAATGAAGACTTTTAATATTTAGGCCCAAGCATCAAGATATGTAAATTGTTACATGCCACTCTTAGGTCATCCCGTCACTTTGGCACAATGCACCTTAAGAAACACATATTAAGCATGTGCTACACTGACAAAGCTATACAATAGAGAACTCATGTATTGGGATACAAGTTTGTCTGGAAGAAGGTGGACTTTCCCATCTCAAACCTATGTCCGTGATTGTTATCTAATAAAGTTCATCAACTAACAAAAAGGTTTGCTTAAATTATTATTCTTTTTAACTTTATGGAAGAGAAAAAAAATAAATCATTTTGTATTTTTAAGGATGCCTTAAAGTTCAATTAACAAGAAAGAATAAAATTGTTGGACTTAATTTATTAACTTAATTTGTTGATCTAATAATGTGGCATCATTGTAACCGTTTGATTCACATCAAGTTCTAATGTTTGATAGAACTCACGATCAATCCAATGACTATAGTGAATTAGGTTACTAAATTAGATATCAATAGCAATGCTCAACAAGAAAAATAGTACTATCGCCAATTGAAAAAAATATATATCCTTATCTTGTCACTTTTTGTGACAATATCGTCTTTATATTGTCAATATGGAGCAATTCACTTTGTACGAGAACCATACTACCATGAAAGAAAGGGTCTAAAATTGAATTGCATTTGATACTGCTATTACATATTCTAAGAGTAGCTCAAGTTCCAACCAGTGTAGGTCAAGGGGTTAAATTAAGTAGTTAGTTTAAGTCCGTCACTTCAGCAACATAGCCAGGGGCCACTCAATTTGATGAAAGCTGCATATCCTATAAAATGAATTTAGACAAGCCAATTACATTGTAATAGAAAGTGGGCAACTGATCCATAACAGCTAATACTTGTCAGGTTGCCTTGTCTTGAGTTGTACTTCCATGAATGAAAATCAGCTAACTATTCTAAATTATGGACCATAAAAATGGTAATACAAGTTATATGGTCGATCTTCTCAAGCAGAAATAAGAAATGAATAACAAGCTAATTAAAGGGTCAAATCATATCTAAGCATGCGTCAGCAACACAATTAATTTGGATCTGACTGGACTAATGTAGCTAAGCACTACAAGTATGCAACTTGTGTTGATTAAAGTGAACTAGATTTTTGTATACAAGATACACAGATGGGTAAAAAATATTAAAGATATAAAGCAACCAGCCTCAGCTCCTCTGTGTTTGACAACTTAAACTGTGACTTGTAAGCAAACCCTCAACTAACTACAAACAAATTAGTGGCTTCTACATGCTATAAAATGCTAATGGAATACTTTAGTCAGAAAATGTAAATAGACCCAGAACGAAAATATGGTGGTTTGTGTATCATTAAAGTCAAGACCCAGAACGAAAATATGGGGAAAACATTCTGAATTTCAGACTATCTATTTTCCATTTTACCTGCCTACGACCCCTTATTTCCTTTTAAAAAAATAGAGATTTGGAGAAGAAGGGATTCGCCAAGAGTAGAGAGAGAGAGACAAAGAGTTACCTGGCTGAGGGAGGCTAACAAATTTAACACCAAAATTTCACAAATTATCGTGAAACTAAATCCAATTAAATCCTTTTTTTTTTAACAAGAACCCCAACCCATTGGTT
This sequence comes from Ilex asprella, assembly GCA_023539305.1. NCBI lineage: Eukaryota > Viridiplantae > Streptophyta > Magnoliopsida > Aquifoliales > Aquifoliaceae > Ilex > Ilex asprella. The sequence goes on along the minus strand of CM042186.1, from coordinate 5,475,072 downwards.
AGGGACATTCTTTGTGGGATTATTATAGTAGCTTTCATAATCCGTATATTGGTTCTCCCCCTTATCCTCCTACACAGAATAGTCGACAGCGTGTGGATCAGGTACATGAGAAGGGGAGAATGTGAGATGCGTGCGCACTGAGGGGAGACGCCCTATCGAGGGGCACCTGGCATTGCATAGGGGTGCCCTAGCATTGGGTGCCACAGTGGGGGGTGCCTTGGCTCCCAGAGTGGGGAGGCTGTGACACCTCTCTAATTGGAGGGATTATTGTTCCCATAGCCTGAGAGGTAAGCATCAGCAGGATAATTTGTTATTTTTGGTTTACAAACAATTGCATGGTCTCCAAAAGTTGTTGCCCGACACTGGAGTTTCCGTAGTGGATGATTTCGTTGGTATAGGCGGAGGCAGAGCCTCCTCCTGGTGGGCTGAGTTGTTGTCCTCTGGTTATTGATTCATCGATCTAGTTGTGATTGCCATGAATTCTAAAGGAAATAACAAAGCAGTAGAAAACTCAATCATTTTTCACAGACGGCGTCAAACTGATGATGCATAAGATAGGCTTATGCACAATTAACAGTCAAGTGTGTGATACTGAATAATTAATAAAGGAGACAGAGATTGTATCAATACATATATGCAGAGTGGTTTGGTCAATGTGACCTACTCCACTTCCAAAGGCAGCAACGGTGACTAGAGACTTTTATTAATAAAGTAAAGTGTGAGGGAGAGAGAGAGCAATGATAAGCTTTGGGATAGTTTGGCTAGCTAGGAGAGAGAAATAACTGTGTGGGGTGTGTGTAGAGAGAGCTTACAATTTATAGGCACAGAGCCTTAGTTGAGGTTGTGACTTGATGGGTAGGTTACTAGTTTATAGGGCAGGAAAACTACAACTAAAATATGTACAATTAGAAATAGTCTTGATCTTAGAGAGTGGCTATCCCGGTGATTGCTCCTTACGTGCGTTAATCTTCTTGGACTCTTTGATCTTTAGACTGGGTTGAATCCATGAATTGTGCTTGACTCAATTTGTAACTAATTTGGTCTTACTTAATTGATCGGGTCTGATCCAATTAGATTTAGGCTCATCATTTTTGTTCATGCATGCAAGAAATGTTTATTAGCGGTGTGGTAACTTTTCACATGGTCGATAAGTGGGCCCTAAAATTTGTTATTTGTTTGCAAGTCTTGTTTTGAAAATGGTGTATTAATGTAAGAATATCAGTTAAATTCTATTTTTATATTTTATGTTATGGACATTAGTCAATTTATTATGATTGAATAAAAGAGTTCTTGTGTTTGTGTTCAATATCTATAATATAAAATAGAGCAAATTTCAATAAGTCCATCTAACGGTCTCAAATAGACTCATCCAATGATTACCAACATCTCTTTCAAAATCCTTCACATTGCACCATGTCTTTAGGCACGGGTTACTCCTAGTTAAGTTCATAAGCCAAAACAAAAATAATTGTAATCTATCCTTTTTTGATATGAGGACTGTGTTACACAGACTTAAAAACTTGACTTGATGATGCGACTGTTATATTTGTCATTAATTTAATTGTGGATCCCAATATTTATTAGGATCTACTACCTATTTAATGATAGTGATTCATCAAATCAATTTTTTAAGTTTATTTAGCATGTTTCCTTCCTGATACACTTTCTTAAATTGCAAAGCTTTCAAACTTTGTATTCTAAACATAATCTATAGCATAACATAATTCATGTCTCATGAAATTTTCAAGATTAAGACTATTTTTTTTATTATCATCGTATAAATATTTTAAAATTTTAAAATCAAATAAAAATAATAAATATTTTATTTATATATCCTAAATT
>CM042186.1:5422228-5468230 GCA_023539305.1 Ilex asprella | reverse complement strand
AATAAATATTTTATTTATATATCCTAAATTATTCTAACCTATTTTGAATTGAAGGAATAGTTTGATAATAATAAATTTTTAAAAAAAAATTCTGCTGATAATGTTTTTCATCTCTAATAATATCATCAAATTTTGTAATTATTATTGTTTAAAATTTTTTAAATAATTAATTGCATTTTTTCTTTGCATCAAAGAGAGAGAGAGAGGGGTGGAGATACTGAGGGCATAGAGCTATACATCTAGATAAATTAGATGAAGGGAGGGATACTTCGACAAATCTACAAAAGCAAAAATAATGGATCTAGTGCATGGCTCCACTATGCAGTTGATCTATTATTGGGTTTCAAGACTTGATATGGTCTTTGGAGTTCAATACAGCCAAAATACGAAATTTTATCCACTCAAAAAGTCATCTATGCCCTTGTGGTCCGTTAGATAGGAGGTATAGAAAAATAGAGGAGATAGACTTTGCATCCTTTGAGCAAGAAAATACATTTTTTCTTCTTTTTGTTTGATATGATAGATGAAAAGTTAGAGGATTAATTTTTTATTATTTGGTATTAGAGGAAAAATGAAAGAAAAGAAAATAAATATATCCTTAATTTACCATTATACCCTTACATACACTTTTTTTATTATTATTAATAAAATTTGCAGGATTTAAAAATGTTCAGTGTCGCTTTAATTAGTTATAAAAATAAATAAATATATAAAAATATGTATACAAAAGATAATAACCAAAAAACATAAATATGAAATATATGTGTGATAGGATATTTAGAAGCATGCGGGTTTTGAATTAGTATTGTGGCAGAATATTTAGAAGTATATATCAAGGGCAAAAAAGTCAATTTGTCTAAAAAATAGATTATTTTCAACTTTTCTCTCACTTTCCTCCCACTTTTGAAAAGAAATAAAAATAGGAGGCCGGAGGAAAACACTTTTCCTGCAATTTTCCTTTCCTCCTATTTTCCATTGGAACCAAATAATGGAAACTCTTTCTTTCCACTTTATTTTTCATCTATCTAACTTTTCATCAAACCAAACACACAATTAATATTTGGTAAATTATGGGGGCGCTTTGCAGCCACCTAAATGACCTAAGCTTAGGCCGGTCTTGAGATATAGAACATATTGGAGGCAAGCCATCATTTTTGAAGAGTTTGGTTCAAAGGAGGTTGTTGCATTTTGACCAAAAGTTTTATTAGTTATTTACTAGTTTATTTAGAACTAGTAAGTGCTCGTGCCTGAAGACACTATATTACTTGTAAAAAATTACAAATATTTGTTCATAAATAAAGACAATGTCTAATATACTTTGAACAATACAACGATCAAATTGATATTGTTCAATTTATATGCAGAACATATACAATCAAATTTTTATATAACTGAAGTCACACTACAATTACTGTAACATATTAATGCAAAAATCTGAGAAAATATAATTATTATTATTGATCAAACATCTACGATTTTAACATGTTTAATAAATTTTATCTCAAATTTGAAAAAATTATAACAATTTGTGTTTCTGCAAATTTCTACTTAAAGTTTATAACATTATCTCTGCAATATTTTTCCAATGTGAGTTTGTGTAAATTTTGTGAGGAAAATATCTAAAAGTTTCACGTGAATTCTAGTACATGTAAAAAAAAATTTTAAGAAATTAAAATCAGTTTTTATTTCAGTCCAACTTAAATATTCGTAAAATTCAATCGAATTTAAGTTTAAGAATTTATTATTTATACTTGACAGTCAAATTCAACTCAATTCGAGTCCTAATCATAATTACGTCAAATCGAGAATTGAATTTAAGTTCGACTCAATTAACACTTTTATCTTAAACCTACAAACTAATTCTTATCTGAAACCATATTTTTTTTTTAATTTAATTATTCTTTATTATTTTTACAATCAATTTCAATTTGACTCCAACTTTGAATACTCGTAAAATTCAAATAAAGTTAAGTTTAAACAAAATTATATAATTTATACTCGACAATCAAATTTAGCTCAATTCGAATCCTAATCATAATCACTTCGAACAGATAATCGAATAAAATGAAATGATTCTTGTAATTTTCGCCCGATATTTTTTTGGGGGGAGTAGTTTTGATCATTTGACCAATAATCTTAAAACAATCTGACCTACAAAAAACTCAAGACAAACAATGATAGCTCCCTTAATTTATAGATATATCACAAATTATATATATATATATATGTATATATATTATATTTTTTTATTATACTATTCGACTGTTATAGTATTTTTATTTCAATTCAAAATATAACATATATTATAGTCATTCAACTTGTTTTGATGCAAAGAATTTGTATTTAAGGTTCATTTGTTTATTTGAAATTTTTTAAAATAATCTATAATTATATAGAATCATAATTAACGACTTAATTGATGTGTAGTATGAGATAAAGAGAGAGAGAGAAAGTCATAAGAGATATCAAAGTCTTGGAATTGTGGAATTGGATCAATAATCGTCAAGCGATCTGAGTCACAACGTAAGTGAGAAGTGATGTAATTGGAGGAGGAGAATTTAATTTGAATGATTTTGAGAGGGATATTAGTAGTTGCTAGATAAGTCTATTTTAGACTATCAAATAGGCTTATTGAAGTCTGTGATGCTTTATATTATAAATTATATATATAGATATAGATAGATAGATATAAGATGACATATGTTAATAAACTTATATTTTGTTAGCGACAATCCTTGTTATTGTATTATTATTTTGTTAATTTTAAATTATACGTTTGAACTACTTATTCTATAAATTGAATTATATATAGATATAGATATCGGTATATATGACGACATATGTTAATGAACTTATATTTTATTAGAGATAATCCTTGTTCTTAGAGTTTTAATAGATTTTAGATATATTTTATTTTTATTATATATATATATATATATATATATATATATGTATATAACCGTCGAAGCCAATCTTTCTCATGGTTTGAATGAGAATGAAGAGAGATAAAAAAATTGTAATAGAGTCCTGTAAGGATGTAGATATCTCTCCAATAGTTTGAATGGGGATGAGGAGAGATAAAAAGAATATAGTAGAGTCATGCAGAAATGTAGATTAATTAGGATCGTCGGATCAAAAACCTGAAAATGATCTTAGCTGCGAAAAGTTCAAGATAAACCAATCTAGCTACTTTATTATACTGATGTGTGATTTGTTTGATGTACGCATAGGATTTAAGTGGTTTGATAGAAATATATATAATATGATCCTCGGATCGACAATATAAGATCTCAATATCGACATCAATAACTAAGTTACGAATATAATGATATTTGGCAATTTCATTTCGGTCTTAATATGTCACTTGTTTAAACTTATATATCCCCTTACCTTCTTGGACTTCACTACGGTACCAAAAAAATAAAAGACTTCACTTCGGTAGAAAAAATTTTGTGTCATACCGCCAAAATTTATTATTTGAGTGAGTGTTTTTATAATTTTTATAAGTCCTTTATGACAACAAAAATTTATCATTTTTGTGGGTATTTTTGTCATTGTTGTAAGTATTTTTATCACTATTGTAGTAATTATTTTTATTACTTTTATTCGGTACAAAAAAAATACTATTTTTATGGATAATTTACCATTTTTATGGATATTTTTACCACTATTGTAGTAATTATTTTTACCACTTTTCTTTACTATCACAAAAGTTGTAAAAATACACAACAGTAATAAAAATACACATAAATATGATAAATGTCGGTACGAGTAGACAATTCCTACCTTCTTTTCAAACATATTTATATCAAACAATTTTTTTTAATCAAATTTCATAATTACAATTTCAACAAAAAGCATATTTTGGAAAAATACTTTCTAAGAAAAGCTGAAACTAATTAAAGACATGTTGCTAAACACACTTTTTTTGAAGTCGTGCATGACAAACACGTTTCTTCTATTTAAATTGTGTTTTTGAAATGCTCCTTAAAAAAAATTACTATAGTTTGACAAATAAGTTTGAAAAGACAGTAAAATAGTGTAATTTCAAAAGAAAAAAACCTTAAACGAATAAAAAAATATCAAAAATCATCACCCTCCGACCCTATAGATTATCATATTGATGACTTGACCGTGTACGGGTCAAGCCCACTAAGTTATCAAGCTAACAGGCTGGCCCGTAAGCCTTTGCAAAGGATTATCTATGCCTGCACTCTTGATAATTCTTTCCCAAACAAAGCTTTAAGGACTTGTTTGAATGAATTTTTGGAGAGGATTTGGATTGGCTTGATAAAACCCGAGAAAATTTGAATTTTTGTGAAAAAAGGAAAAACAGTAATTTGTCGCTACAATACAAGTTGAAAACTTAGATTTTTCTAAAACTCGGATGACAAAACGGACTTCACCGTTGGGTACGTCTTGTGAAATCTAATTACGTTGTCAATTTTCATTGAATTTTGAAACAATCAGATTTTTTGTGTTTTACGACGCGATCAGATATTGTGTGACCTAATAAACGAGGCCGAAAATTAAATTGAAAAATAATTTAAAGTTAGTTCAAATAAAAATATTTTGAACTTGAACCGAGACGAAATTTAATAGATTCGGGACAACTGAACCCGAGAAAGGAAAACGTGTGGTGTAATGAGGACCAAGCACCTAAAGGGTACAAATATGAGAGAAAATCAAATTTTCTCCCCATACCCATCAGATTTCTGAAAAATAGAAAAAGAGAGGGAAATACTAGGGTTTGGCCATGGAAAATGTTGAAAAATGATTGTAATGGCTCATATGGTGCTCATAACATATTGAACATGATATTAGAATTGCAATTGTACATTACATTGCATATGCATGGGAGACATCGCATTCATGGACATTCGACATGAGTGTGGGTGTGTGTGTGCATGGTTGTGATCAAACACCATTTTTAGTGCATGATGCGTGGGCTCAGAAAAGTTGGATCAAGTTCTGACGAAGTCGCATGGGTTGCGTTGAAAATTTGGTCAGGATTAGCAAGAAGGGTTAGACTGTCCCTCAGGTGCAAGATCCGGTGATTCGGATACGCATTCCGTTGGTATAAGAGCCCATAAAGCGTGTCGGCGTACACAGAGCCGTTTGTGGAAGTCCATAGATGCCGTGTTGGTTGGGTACTCGTTGGTGGAAGTCCATAAATACTCACCCCAAGAAAGACCCGAATATTTTAAATAGTCATTGGATGTGTAACATCAATGGCAGGAGCTTGGAATGTCCAGATTCATACGCATGTCAAAACATGGGTGAAGACTCGAGTTGATTTGCATGTGTGAGTCTCATCTTATAACATGACATGACATAAATCATCTATCATTGAATTGCATATTCTTGAATGGATGTCTGTTGCTTGTTGAATTTGCATGTGAACATTTCATATGTATCTAAGTTGGAGAGTAGCCTCTTTAGGAGCTACCCTATTGAGCGTGACTCATCATTTATGGGGACAACATTTAAGGTGCGGGATATGTGCTGGTGGACGACTCTCACTCGGGGCTTCAGTGCTGAAGAAAAATCAAAATGTGGCTTTTGAATCATGATTTTGTAAAACTTTATGCAAATTCATTTTTGGACATGTAATTGTATGAAATGGATAGTAATCGAACTCGTATGGACTATGTTAAATGTAAAACTTCATGTTATATGAGTTGGGTTGATGATGTACGAGTTTGGAATGAATTGGAAATGAAAGCGGATAAAATCGGGAAAAAACTGGGAAGACCTACCAGTAGAACGTGGGGTTCTTCTACCGGTTGAACTATTCCAATAGGCAGTTTTACTGGTAGAATTTCACTCATTGCAAGTAGAACATTTCCAATAGGTTCTCCTACCGATAAAACGTCGAATTTTCTACCGGTATGTTTTCCTTTAGTTTGTGAAACCTGAAATCCAGTGAGCACATCTATTGGTAGCACTCAAAGGTCTTTTATCGGTAGGTTTTCTTCAAACTTTAAAATTTTGAAATATTTTGCTCAAATAAGGTCTAAGGGGTAATTATAAGTATAAATTGATGTATGTTGGAACATGGATTGGTCGATGATGAAATGTACACAGGATATCCGTGTGGGTTACGATTCTGGTGAAGGAGATGGTATTGACATGATGTCGGGTTGTGATACATTCACAGGTACTTTCGCAGATTGATGGGTGATCAACGAACTGACAAAGGACCTCCAGTTTTAGGGGTGTCACAGGCTTCCTCAAACCCTTCCAAGCCCAATTTTTTTTTTACAAAAATGAGATTCAATATTGGATCTCGTTCATACTCATGTTTGGTACGTAACACATACACATGTAGGACTTACGAATATATCGAAATTATTAACTACTATTTGTCCTATAAATGATTATTTTATCCTTGATCAATCTAATTCATACTCATGTTAAAGGGTACAATTGTCTTTTGTATCCTTAACCCTTTAAGCCATCTTTCCAAACCCACCATCCCCTTAGATTTGACGAAACTCTTGATCATAAGTTTAATATTCAGGCCAACTACGGGCTAGGTTTGGGAAACCAGAATTGAATTTTCAGTTCAAACATGGGGTTTGGGGATCTTTTGAATTATTTTCTCCAAACTCATCTTACCAAGCCCCCCATACCCCCTTACCAAACAACCTCTAAAGGTGTGTTTACTTTAAGTATTAGAAATGATCGGATTAGATAATGTGGTCCATCCCTTACTCATCCATCCGGCCTTTGAACTAATTATAGTGATAATGCTTCCTTATTCCATGTTTGATTCAAGTATTAAAAAGTAACGAACATCATATTTATCTCATCTAATACTTTGTTTGTATAGAGTATTGAATGATGGTATAAATATTAATTTACTAAAAAACCCTCAAGATAAAAAGTGACACTTAAGGGTAAAAATATCTTTTGGTCAAATACATCTCAATTGGATTATTTAAACTCATAAAAAAGTGAGTTTATTTAAGTGGTTGTTTGTGATATTAAATACACTATTCATCCAGCCCGATATTATTTTTAGGTGATAATACTGGACCCAAAATGTATATCCAAGCATGGATATAAGAGGGATAAGGTGGGCCCGCGTTATTTTCTTCAATCTCTCTTTGCTAATACCTATAGCAAACACACCCTAAAGGACATAATTAGAGACTTAATTCAATATAACTATTGAATTAGTTGTTGATGACTCCAAAATTAACTGGGCTAGGCCCAATAAATCAAGAAGGCCGAAGTCAATAAAAAGCGACCCAAGCCCAATGAATTAAGAGGGGCCCATCAAAGTTCGAAAGGAGTCCAAGTCATTAAGGAAGAGCCTGAGACATCAAGGAGAAGCCTAAGTCATCAAGGAGGAGCCCAAGAGGACACCCTCAAGGAGGCACTGCCCAGGTGTTGGTCCTCCTGTTCCTCTTTCGCCCTCTTCACTTCGTGACTTCTCTTTGCCACTCCAACTCAAGTCCAAGCTCAAAATCAAACCCAACCTAGCTCCGGATCATCCTCCGACGAAATAGGAGCACGGGGGAGAAAATATTAGGATACGCATCATGGAGATTTAATTCTACCATAATTGTACTTACCAAAAAGTAATGACCGTCTTACCATACCTATAAAATGTAAGTTTTCTCCACATAGAGGGCACAAGCTTGACATCTCTATAGTTTAAGATCTCTACACACAGTACACCTTTCTACATACATTGATCTCTTTCTCTCCCAAAGCATTGTAATACTACCGGAATTCCCCTGGCAACCATTATTCATAAATAAAGATCTACGGCCACCGCTGCTGTTTCCGAGAGTGGAGTATGTCACCCAGACCGAACCACTATAAATATGTGTGTTTGCTATTATTTACTGTTTTGTTATTAATTACCTATTTATTGCTCATTAATTGTATCTATTCATATACTTGACTGTTGATGCTGCACAAAAATCAATTTGTGCATCATTAGTTGTGACTTTAAATGTTAAATAAAGTTCACTTTCTTTCTTGCGTCTAACATGGATAGATTATCCTCTGTTCTCTCTCTCATGGTTCAAAAAATCGACTGATATTGATACTAGTCGATCAAGTTGAATTCGACTTGACACCTATCAAGACGATACTGTTGCACGATATATACAAATCCAGAGTGTCGCACAACTCGGTAGAATTGTTTGAGTTGTATCCAAGTCAATACCAAATCACCAAATTGTCATCATTGAATCAATCGATACAGTTTCACGACACACAGTATAACTTAAATCTCTTGTAATATTCAACATTTTTTTCTTAGGTCGTATCACTCAATACCGCGCCATGACTTCACGATTAATTTGTCTCAAAACTCTCCATTATAATGACCGATACCACGAATTTGAACGGTACTCTCTCCTTTTCGTCGTAGTGTAATATTATCATGGTTATCCTCGTCACCACCGATGACGATACTGTAACTTGTCAGCAATGACTTTTTTTTTTTTTTTTTCCTTTTTCTTTTTTGCTGATTGAAATTGAGTGTAACGTAAGGGGTACAATAAAAAATAAGGTAAGGGGTAAGTGAAATTGGCTCCTATACAAAAGTACAGGAGCCAAACTAGTCTACTGTCAGGGGTGAGTCCTCCTGTATCCTGAATTCCACAACATGAGGAATATTTGTTGCAGACAGTTCACCCCTGAAGTTCATTCGTCTGGCCCATTGAGCAAGTTCTGTCAGCAATGACTTTGCGTCATGGATAGAATCTCTCTTTATCAACAGCCTTTTTCTCCCACTAATAAAAGCTTTATTTCATGCGCACAGCTTTTTCTCCCACTCACAATGAAAAGTAATATATAAAAATATTCTCCTTCTGTGTGCCTTGTAATAGATTAAAAATTATAATATATCTATATATATCTTCTTAGTTGAAATTTATATGATAAAAATCATTTTCTCTGTCTGTATATATTAAGTCATATATAGGATTATAGTATCGAGTATAAATTAGAGCAATTAAATTCTATTTTTAAAAAATTATTTTCATGAAGTCCTAAACTCATTTAATTATGATTGCTGATTGTAAAAACAAAAAAGTAAAATACTTTTGAGTGTCGTATGCTTAAGTACGATGGAAGTTATATAGTTTACAGTTGAAGTGAAATCGTCTATTTGCTTATAAAAATGGTACGTATTTAAAAAATTGATGGTAACATTGATGCAAAATCTTATTTGGCTAGAGGATGATTACACTACCAAAAGAGATATTGTACCGAAAGTTTTAATGTTTTAAAGTAAAGTTATAATATTTTGAGAGTGTTATTAATAATTCTAAAAGATATAATTGATCATAAAAAATATGACTTTTAAAAGTTAAGTTATATCATTTAAAGGTGAAGTCTTATTGATGTTATTTATGATCAATTATAATATTTTTATGATCGATCATGAATAGTTTCAATCAATTATAACCTCACATTTAAAAAGAACAACTGAACCATTAATGCTAGGAATTTGTTTTTGAAATTATAAGGGTAAGTTACACTTTGACCCTCTAAACAATGGGCTCTATTTCATTTTGCACTTTAAACTACTAATTTTTTTACATTGTCCCTTCAACTACTTTGATTATTTCACATTGCCCCAATTATAGATGTTCGTTATCTTTCTAGACGAAAATTGTTGACTTGTCGGGACAAAGTGAAAAAAAAATTACATCGTTCAAAACATAAAATTAAATAATTTTTTATTAAATATGTAACGGACGTTAATAATTTGGGTAATATAAAATTAATCACATTATTAAAAGTACAATATAAAAAATATAATAGTTGATGGCATAAAATAAAATAAAAAATTATAGTTGATGAGGTTAAAGTGTAATTAACCCGAATTATAAATTAAGGTGTTTTTCAACCCTAACATATTAGTGAAATTAGTCTCTATCACGCAGAGAAGAAATTTTCCCCTTATTCCACATAAAAGACAAAAGATAAGTTAAATTAATAGACCTACCTTTTTTATTTTTTCAATAGCAAAACGAGAATTATTTGCATGAAATATGAACATGCAAACAGCTTTTTGACTGATTTTAAAGATAAATGGCCAAAAGAAAAAGCTGTTTTTCTCTCTAGTTGCTTTCCAATTGTGGAAAAAAGACTTGCTATCATTTTTCGTCGTGTCTCTTTCTACAAAAACGACGCCTTCAATTCATGTCTTACTATGTTTGAGTCGTGTTATACAATAATTTTTGTGACTGCCCCTCTATTTAAGACAATATGCACTTACTTGCTTCTCATTGCACGGTAATACTACAAGTCAGTACAATGTAGTACCAGCATCATATTGAATATTTACTCTTAATTTTGCACAATTAATAATTTCTAACACAATTCAACAACTCACCTCAAAATGAACATAAAATTCACAACAATTTAATTAAGGATTTTTTTTCAATCATAATAGGTTGACTTGTCACTAAGTTTGGTAAATGGATCGAACTTGATCTTCTTAAATATGGCTTACAAACAATACGGTCACCAATATAATACGTTAAAAGAAGATAGAATAAACTTCAACATAAAATAATGATAGGATCCATTTAAAACTCCATATATACAACCTGGTTGCTTTCATTCAACTCACCCTCTCTCTCTCTCTCTCTCTCTCTCTCTCTCTCTCTCGTGTATCACATGTAGTAGACTACGTTTCACACACAGACACACTCTCTCTCTCTCTCCTTGTCAGGGGCGGATTTTACAGTGGGGGCAGCTGCCCCACTGCAATTTTAAAAAAGTTTGGGGTTGTTGGTAGAATTTTAAAAATTTTAGAAGTCTTCAAAAATTGCCCCCACTGAAAAGATTTTAAAAAAGTAAGGGTATTTTGTATAATATGTGGATCCACCTCAGACAAAAAGTTTACTTACTCTTCCATCTTGCCCTCTAGAAAGCTCCACTTTCTTCATTTCAACGATTCATGGGAAGTGAAGGATACCTTCTTCTCTTTCGTCCTCTTGATTGCTTCAAACAAATTTCATTCTGATTTTTCTCTTCATTCCCTCTCTCGTCTCTTCCTTCATTTCGGTCTTCCTCTTTTTGTTCTCAACTTCAGTTGGAATTTATCGAAGTTGGCCTACCAGATGTACCCATAAACAACATTCTGATATCTTTGATTTTATACAAATTTTTGGTGCAGTAATTTAGGTTTTTATTATTCTTACCCTTTTAATTCTTTTTGCTAATAATAGCTGATTGAGCTTTGATTATTGAATTTGAACTGAGCAGTAACAATAGCATCGGTTGTATATCCATATTTTTGGTAATGAGAGGGTGAGGAGGACATGAGTTAGTTTATGCAAAATGGGTCATTCATTTGTTGACACCTTCTATGCTATTTTAATATATTGAATAAAATGGACCTTGATTGCTTAAAATTTGTTATATTTAATTGGATTTCTATTTTTAGAAGTTTCTTATTATGGATTATACCATGAATTAAATTATTTTGATTTATGGGGCTTGAATAATTTGATTGTGTTAGATTAAATTGTTTCTATATGTTAGTTTGGTTTAATAGACTTCTGATATAATTAATTTTTCTAAATTGTTTCTATTAAAATTTTGGATCTATTTTTGTTTAATTTAATACATTTTTTATAAATAATGTTTTTGTGTCTAATGAACAAATTAATTGTTGAATTATAATGAATAAATTTCTTTAAAAAAAATAAACATTAGAACAACCATCTGCTACACAAAAAAATGGCGATAGTGATGAAGATATATTCTAAGCAAAGTTATGGTGTAAATTAAATTAGGAGATCTTCCGGATCTTATAGACTTATAAAAAGCTTTGTAATGATTTTTTTTTATTTCCTCTTTTGTACATCCCTAATCTATATGGATTACGCCCATAATTGACAATTTTTTTAGTAAAATTGTACTTAAAAGTATCATTGATTGATTATTTTGTGAAAACAATGTAGATATTAGAGAATTTAAATATATTTATAAATTATATGTTGCCCCCACTCCGAGAGAAGTCTGGCTCCGCCCCTGCGCCTTGTCCAGCTTAATATCATAATTTCAAGGAACCAATGACGATACTCTTAACTTCTCAGAATGACTGGCGTCATGGAAATAATATAACCCACTTTTTATTAAAATTATCTTCTGTGTTTTGCCTTTTGCCTTTTGCCTTTTGCCCTTTGCCTGCCACTAATAAGCTTTGTTTAATTCTAAATGCGTGAAGACGGGAAGTTATGATATACACACTACCAATCAAGCAATTTTTATGATGTTAATATGGAGTTATTCATGTTTGGTATTAATCCGATTCATTTATAATTTTCATTAGTGGCCAGTGCCCTTTTTAATTTTCTATCTCGTGTTGAATTCGATTTATATTACTAAGAGTATTTAAATATAGCATGATTTGTTAACACGACATGAAATTTACAGAGCTTCGGTCTTTCTTAAGCTACCCATTTTCGTAAACAAGTGAAATCGATACGACACGATTAATAAACGAATCAAGTATACATGAAACTAATAAAAAAAACCAAATGCCCGTTGGTACACGTAACCAATATAACATGATTCGTTAGACACAAATTAGTAAACGAATCCAATATAAATAGAATACTTTTTGACGTGAACTTAGTAAGACCCAATAAAAACCCGCTTTATCTAACATAAATGAGAGGCCTATATATACAAAGACAGTAGAGAAAACTATCACTCTTATTTGCAAGTGGAGAAACTAGTAGTCACAAATTTCGTTTGTGACCCTTTCTTGGCAAATACAATGGTCCAAAGATAAGTTGCTTTTATAAGAGCACGACTTTGAGCCAAGCTTAGAGGCAAGAAGCACTTTTGATTGAGAGAGATGCATATGTTGTTGTGCAAGTTCTTAGTTACTCCGTTGCTGCTTGTGGCACTGCAATGCGGAGCAACTGGTGTTTTGGACCGCGCACCAGCTCTTCCCCCAGAAGAAGGTAAATCAGTACTCTTTAGTATTGTTGCAACTAAGAACTACTTATCAAAAGTAACTTTGAAAAATCGCATTTAACTTTTTCGCTTAAGACCCCCACTTTTGTCGGTCACTCCTGATCTCAATCTGTCACATTTGAGATTTCTACAATTAATTTAAAGGAAAAAAGTACCAATAACCAAAATTTTTCTTTCAAAAGAATCTTTAAGTCCTATCATATTTATCTTTGAATACTTAAGTCCTACTTTTGATAATTTATTCCCAATAAATCATAAACTTTGTTAATGATTTATTTTGTTTCAATTTTATTCTTCCCATAAAAAAATTAATTACATTTTTGTTTATAATTTTATACTCAATTATATTTATTGACATTAATAATTTTTTTTATTAATCCAAAATATGGAAGGAGAGGTTAAAAAAAAGTATAATTAGATGAGCTTTTCTCCATGATTGTATTCATAGATTAGTTTTTACATTGTTTGTTAATTCATGAATAGTCAAGTGAGTCAAAATTTTATATGCTTAAAAAAGTCAAAAATAAGAAAAAATAGAGTTGTGTAATTTATCATTTCTATAAGCTTTTATTGTTAAGTACGTGGTTTGGATGTTATGCACTAATTAAGAAAAAATAATTGACTTTAGGTCATAATAACAAATATTATTGGTGAAAATATAATTGGTCTCTTGATGCGAATGATAAAATTTGAAGAAAACATACTCTTGATGAAGTGTAGGACTTCTTGAAAATAAATTATGAAAATTAGGACTGAATTGCCACATAATAAACATGATAAGACTTAATGATTTTTTGGAGGAACAATAGGACTTATTGGTGATTTCTAGAAACATAGAATATTAAACACATACAAAAAATTTAGATGCAAATTTATATAAAAGACTAAATTGTATTGGAGGTCCCTAAAGTATGAGATTTGTTTTATTATGGTCCCTAATATTTCAATTATACCATTTTTGTCTCTAAAGTATTGAATATGTTTTTTATATGGTTCTTTAAGCAGACAACGTCCAAATTGCTAACAATTTTTATCATAAACTTGTCACATAATATAGAAAAAAAAAATTATGATAGCTCTTAAATAAAATTTGGGTAGTTCTTGACAAAAAAATGTGTAATATGAATAGTTTTTTGACTAAAATTTGGATAGTTTATGATCAAAATTGTGTAATTTAGATAGTTATTTAACCAAAATTTGAGTAAAAATTTAATCAAAAGTTATCTAAATTATTTTTTTGTCCATATTTAACTATCACATGACAAATTTATGATAAAAAATTATTAGCAATCTAGGCGCTATTTGCTTAAGGAACATATAAAAATATATTTAATACTTGAGGAATAAAAATGATGAAATTAAAACATTATGGATCAAAATGAGATAAACTCTATACTTTGAGACCTCTAATACAATTAATCATATATAAAATATTGATATATATAACAATTAAATCGACAGTGAACTCTATATAATATTAAAATTCGAAATTACATTGAAAACTAATGAAATTAGAGATTTAATTCAATATAATATTAGAAATCATAATTAATATAATAATTTTTAGATGGTGTAACGGGCTCAATATTTTTTCCAGTTCCATAGCCTCACGAGAAATAATCCTCTCTCTCTCTCTCACTCTCTCTCAAGATGTTCCTACAACCGGTACGCCGCCCTTCTTTCTCTTTCCTATTCTCCGATCAGCCCAATGTCGACAGTCACCACCACTTCTTCCTCTCTCCTCCTCTCCTACCAGTTCGCCGACGGTACACACCGCTATCCTCTTATGTTCTTTCTCTTTAGTGTTCTCCAACCAGTCCGCCGCTCGCAGTCAATACCAGCCACCTCAATCATACTTAAACCAAAGCATTCGCCAACACAGAGCCCGAACTTGAAGCATTCAAACTTTACATTTAGTACGGTGGATAAACCAACTTGCGTACAGTGAAGTTTGCTCTGAAATTACAACGGTGAGTGAACCAATTTGCACCGAATTTACCACGGTGAGTGATTGTCAGTGAATTAGTGTGCTAAAAGTAAGATATTGACTATGTTTCTTTTGCGATTTAGGGTTCGATTTTGATTTTCTGGTTTCCGAATGATTCGATTCTTGATCATTCGCGATTTGGATAAAATTATATTGACCAAATTTGTTTACTTACAAGTGATGTGTCGAAATTTCATTGAACGTAGTGAACCCCACTGATCCTGGGATACAAATTATAAACAATTTTGTCAGCACGATTTTGGTTCAATTCAAAATTTCCAATATACATTATCGATTCCTTTGAAAGACTTTATTTATTTAATCTTTCCAATGACGAGAAAGAGACAACTGGAAAGATAGAGAGACGACTGTAGGAAGTTACACGAGAGACATCAAATTTCAGTCGGACAAGTAATAAATTTTGAGGGTAATCTTTTCTTAACGTAATTTATTGATTAATATGATGGCTTTATTATTTACATTCATGGGGTTGGCAATGAACCGAAATATTGACACCCATTGCCAATCTAGGAACAATATTAGTTGAGAATCTACTACCATTCCAAGGATGATAATAGATTAGATCAGCTTATTTGGCAAGTAAATTAAGTCATGGTATTAATAATTTCTCTCTTTTTACTTTTTTTTTTTTTTCTGAAATGCCATAAAATTTTGTTGGTGAACATATATTTGTGTAGAAGAATAAAATTTGGTAGTGACAACCTTCTAAAAAAAAAAAACATTTGGTAGTGACATAATCCATCTTGTTTGAATGTAACTTGAGTTTCTTCAAAATGATTTATGCATCTAATATATTTAGCTTTTGCTTCTGTTCGTCCTGTTTTGCTTACATGTGCCAGTGGATGCCGTCAACTCTCTATTTGCACGTTTGAAGAAGCCCTGGGAAGATGACAAGAACATTTCAGCTAACGAGTGTGGTGTCAAGTTCACGAAGGAAATTTTATGCAACAGCAACCGAGTGACAGAAATGTATGATCTTCCTTAACTTTTACGTCTTATACTGTTCAACATGGTAATTGCTCATATATATTAGGCATGCCAACACAGCTGAACTCCATTTACCTTCACGTCATATGCAGTTGAATGGACCTGGATCCTTTAACTTCTAAATGGTCAAGTTCAATTATTTACCACTATTGGGTTTTGCACCTGATCACCTATGTCGCGATTGTGAAAAGGTGAGATAAGAAGAGGTTGAGACTTGTGAGGGAGATTAAAATGAAAAGAGATAAATGATGGGGAGTTATGGGTGATCAAGGGGGGATGGGTTACAGTGGGACGAAAATAAGGGAAATATAGGTAATTTTTATGTGGGCTCCAAACCCCTCTTTCTCCCTGTATAATAGATGTAGCTTAGATTCATTACACTGCATTAGGGGGATTTCATACATTCCATCTTTTTTTTTTAAAAATATTATTTCATAGGAAACAACTTTTATTAAATAGTAAAAAAGTATTTCCCCTCCTTATGGGGAAAATAAGGTTTCCATGAGTTCCATTAACACCCACCAAGACTTAATGTCAGATGAAGTAACAAAATTTGAAACAAAGAGGATCTATATCCAAGGGTAGAGCCAGAATACTAGCCCACGCTGATTTTTGTTGTTGTTGTTAGCTATGTATTACACGTTCAGGTTGATTTAGAATGTGCCAACCCATGGCTCAGTGGCCCCACCCAACACCCATGTGGAAACACAAACAACACCTCAAATTAAGTGTTGGATGACTAAGCCATGTCCACGATTCATGGTTCAATGTTTATTTACTCATTTACATTATTGATATCAATCCTAGCCAATGTAGAATTCTTTTCTCTAGGATTATTTTATTTGTAAAATTGGTATTATATTGCATTTGCTTATAACACCCTTTCAAGTCTTCCTTTAGTTACAATTTTTTTTTTTGATCATCAACGCTCCATTTCGACAATTTCTTCCTTCTGTCTTATTGCAAATCCTTGATCAATTGTGAATACTATTTGATATTTTTTTTTGAGTGCTCAAATTATAAATGGCTTTAAATTACCTTAATTTTCACAAAAAAATAGCAATTAGTCAATTTCTTATTATATATGCCAGCGCCACACTTATCATTTTTTGGCCTTGTGTCTTTAATGAATTTTTAAATATCAAATATAATACAACTAAATATTGATGCATTAGCCTACTTTTACCAATTGTGAGAAGAAATATTAAAAGTCCTATGAAGAGTCCGGTGTCCACTCACAAATAAATTTTTGGCTCCGCTCCTATCTATATCCCAAGTGATATATGAAACTACTAACATAATACTCTTTAGTGTTACCTTAATTCATTGACTTAGTCCATCACATCCATTGGATTAGTAATAGGTCCCGGTCAGTATTGGGGCTCACTGCCAATCCAATGACAATTATAGATTAGGTTAACAAATTTGATCAGTAAATTAGGTCTAACTATTATTGCTTAACTACTAATGCATGATGACATTTGTTAGAAAATTGGTTTTGCTTGCTTTAATATGCAATTTACTAAGAAACAACTCATCCACCCTATAGGGTACAACAACCTTCTTCTTCTTCTCTCTCTCTTTCTTTATATCTCTCTATCTCTACTTACCAGTAATCATGTTCTCATCTCATGGCGAAGACAGAATATTTTAAGTTGGATGATGATAAAATGTATAACTTTTTCTTGGCTTCGACTTAGATGGTTAAGAAGTGTGTTTACAGGTATTTTAATTTAAAATTATGGCAAATAAAAAAAATAATAATAAAGAGGAAAAATAACTTACTCTGCAATAAATATCGTCCTCTCCGACCTTTTTTCTCATGTACTCTCTCTTAATTGTTTTTGAGGTTTTCTTTTGTTCAGGTCTAACAACATCTAGAATTGGAATTTGTACCTAAAATACATGTGTTATTTATGTTGTGATATTTTGAATTGTTCAGTCACAATCAATGCATTATTCAATAGCATGGAAGGGCCCATGCCTTTGGAAACTTGCATTGTTTCCTAAATCTGTGAATTCTCTCATTTCCCTACCTTCATACCTGCAGAGAGAAATGCATGTAAATATGGATTTTTGGCCCCACAAAGAAAAAATTTCGGGTTCGTCTTTGTTGGTTGTTGGGTACTAATCATTTTATAACAGCTTTGATTTGACATCCCTAAGTGATCCCTTATGAAGTCTTTTTTGTTGAGCTTAGGCACACATGGAACAATAAACAATAATAAAAAACAAAACAATAACAACTCAGAGATTTGCATGATTTTGTGAAATTGGAAGTACATCCACGCCTCACACCTAATTCATTATACTTTGAGGAAAGATAAGTACTAACTAGTTTTCAAATAATTAAATAAATTTCTAAACAAATCTATAATATTTATCCATCTCCATCACCTTTGCTACTAAGGAAGTGAGTTTGGAAATAGTAAGACAATCATTTTCTGTCTCTTTTGTTTTTTTCTCTCACCTTTCCGTAAGTATAGCTCTGCTTTGTATTGATTCAATTCAGAGGCATTTTTATAATAATCATCATTAAAAACATGTAGATGTTAAGTACCTAAAAATTGGAACCCTTATTATCTTGCACAAAAAAGAAAACGAGGTGAATTAATGCGCATTATCATACTCCTGTTACCATCATTTTTGATTTATAATTTGCGGAACTTTTATTGATTATATTGTTACTTTTGATTTACAGTTATTCCCCAAGTCATGATTTGAGGGGTCGAATACCTGCACAAATCGGAAATCTCACTAATCTAAGATTACTGTAAGATTGACTACACCATTTTCTGAATTTTCTTTACCTATTTCATTTTGAAATACTTGAATTGCTATGTGAAATCATTTTTTTATACGAAACAATATTGTATTATAGATAGTAGAAGTTCATGAGAGGAAGATGAGGCCTTTGATAGATACAAAGAACAAATTGAAAATAGAAACTAAAACTCACTCAGGGTAAAGGAAAAAAAAAATAGTCCTAATAAGTACAAATCATTTCATTAATACGGCTCACATACTTGGGCCCGATGGTCTTTAATCAAGAATAGCGGCATTCCTTCAAAATCCTTTGATGTTGAAGCCCAAAGAGCAACCAATAAAGTTATTTTACCCCACACATCTTCCCAAGGGGTCTGTTTGGTTAGGTTGAAAAAAATGATGGAAAGTGAAAATGATAGAAAGTGAAGTGAAAGAAAAGAAAATGAAATAAAAAAAAACGATAGAAAATATATTTTCATGCATGTATTTAGTTAGAATGAAAAATTTACGGGATATTGTTTGAAAGAAAGTAAAGTTATAAGAAGTTTTTTATAATTATCTAAATTGTCCTTAATTATATTAAATCGGTCTAAAAAAGAAAATAATAGGTAAATATAATTGAAAGTTAAATTTTTTTAAAAAAGTGGCTTGAAATCTAATTCTAAGACAATCACCAACACAGGTTTTTGGACCAAATTATATGATTAATTAAATTCATACCAAATTTTTTTAAAATTAATAACCAATAAAATATTTTAAGAAAAATAAGGGTAAAGTGGAAAGTTAGTTATATATCATAACTTTATTGCATTTCTTTGTGTTTTTTACAAGAAAAAAAGTTAATTATTTGTGAAAAAATTCAAGCATGAAAGAAAATTATTTTTTCTATCATTTTCCTTTTCATGTTAACTAAACACATGAAAATTTTAAAAAGTTTCTCTTTCTTGTTTTTTTTACCATTATTCCACTAAACAAACGAACTCAAAGGGATTCTCTATCATCAAAGATCCTCCCATTCCTTTCCAATCCTATTGCCAAAAACAAAGCCGACATCGCACAATCTATAAGACCTTGCCCTTACTACTAGAACCAAAACCCTTGAATTTATTGACAAATAACAAGTCACAGGTTCTTGGAATCACCAAAGGTATTGCAACATTCATCAAAAGTCTATTCCAATTTTTAGAGACAAAGGAACAATGTAAGAACAAGTGGTCCATGGCTCCATGCGCTCTGCATCCTTCTTGCAAAGGATACACCCAATGTTATCTAGATCGTGGATCAATTTGGTACGGGTGCGGATATATGGTACGGTACTTCTTTTAATACGCGGTACAGTGGGGGTAGATTTAGTTGGTTTGCTATTTTGGATCGTGATTCACTTTGTAACTTCTATAGAATAATATATCCATATACACGTAGTTAAAAATATTTATTTTATATTTTCTGATAAATATTGTCAAAATATGAATTTAAAGAATACCAAAATAAACAAATAAATAGAGTTTAGATTTGGATTTGGTTTATGATGTGAGATTACTTAGAGTGTTAGATCATGAATCAATTTGTAGTTTGAGTTATAATTTAGAGCCGGGACTTTGAATGATTTGGATAGCGAATCCATCCCATTTCGGGTTGTGAAACCCCAGTTCATGGGATGCTATGGGGTATCTACGATCCCGGTATCAATGGGTACACCACCGTAGTTCATGGGATGCAACAAAATTTGTAGATCTGCTGTAAATTGCTATTTAGAGTAAGAATCAACACATTTTAATGAATCTCCAGCAATAAATAACAAGAAAAAGCACAAGAATCAAAGATGACACAAGAACATAATAATTTCTAGGGCAAAGAGACTCAAAAAAGACAGAAAATCAGGTTTTCTGGAATAAGGATAAGAAAAAACTGCCTCAAAGACTCATAAATAGGTATTTATATTAGGGTCACAACAAGCTTAACCAATGATAAAAAAGGCATGTCGAAACGTATGAAACGCAAGAGACATTTCGGTTTCGTGAGTAACCGAAACAAAAAAGGGTAGAAAATGAGAATTCTTTTGCTTCGGTCGAAATGACATTGTTTCGTGTCATTTCAAGTAATTGAAAAAGACAATTGATTTGACAGAAAATAAAACAAGGGAGAATTACGCTCAGACCATCGAAGTTTATCACTTAATCATTCAAACCTCCTGACATTTGAAATATTACACATAGAAATCCCAAGCTTTGTGCGTGCGTAACACTTAGACCCTTGCCGTCAAATGTCCGTTAGTATATTTGTTAATAAATTACACCCAAGCTTCCTGAAGTTTATAAACGTATAATACTTAGAACCCTTAAGTTTAAAATATTATATTTAGACAAAAAAATACTCTAGTTAAAGATAGAATATTATATATTTTAAATTTTACGACCAAAATTCATGTTCTATTATATCATTTATTGAAATAAAATCAAAAATAGAAAGCTAATTTTTTCTTAAAAAATTGTAATTAGTATATAATTATACTATCTATTGGAATAAAACTAAAAAATCAAATAAAGGGTATAAGTCATTCATAATAGAACATGAATTTTACAACCAAAATTTATGTTATATTATGTCTTTTATTTAAATAAAATCAAAAATAAAAATCTAATTTTTTTCTTAAAAATCATAATTAGTATACAATTATATTATCTATTGAAATAAAATTAAAAAAATCAAACAAGAGGTCAAACTGTAATGGACACAATATATTCTAGCTTTAATTGAGGTAATTTGGTCTTTTAAACGACTAAATTAAATTCCAATAAATAGTATAATTGTATACTAATTATGATTTTTTAAGTTTTTTTTTTTAATTTTATTTCAACAAATGTCATATAGAATGTGAATTTTGGTTGTAAAATTTAAAATATTTGATATTCTATCTTTGCTTAGTGTATGTTTGGTTTAAATATAACATTTTAAACTTGAGGGATCTAAGTATTATATGCCTATAAATTTCAGGGGGTCTGGATGTAATTTACTAACGGACGTTGACAGTAGGGGTCTAAGTGTTACGTGCGTACAAACGTACAAACCTCAGGGTCTGTGTATAATATTTCAAATGTCAGGGGAACTGAGCGAATAAGTGATAAATTTCAGGAGGTCTGAGTGTAATTCTCCCAAAAAACAAATAGAAGAAAGAGACAAAGAAGGGGAACAAACTAACATAGTGAAGAAAGAGGAGGAGGAGAATAGCAAATAGTATCACTAGAATCGTGCAAGCAAAGGTGGAAGAAGACTGCCATGGACCCATCAAGATTTGAGCTCTTAGCCATTGGTAGGTAACTTCTTTTTCTTATCTCCTCTTTTTCTTCATTCTTTCCACCTCCTCCATCTCCCCATCTTGTCTACAGATCCAACGTTCTCTCTCTCTCTTGATCAATCGATCTTTGTCACACACACAACCCTAATCCCTTTTTCCTTCTTTATTTTGACTAGTCAGTGACTGGTGACCTTAACACCCCTGTCGTCTCTCTCTCTCTTAGACAGACGTGTGTCGATTTTTTTGAAAGGTGACAGATGCGTGTTTGTTAATTATTAAATATTTTCTTTTTCTTTTTCTTTATTCTTCAATAAAAATTGTTAAAAATTGTATTTGCAAACAAAAAAATTGTTAAAATTAGTTATTATTTGTCCTATTAACATATTAGCCCAATGCCTAATATTTTATTACTTGTTAAACTATAAAATTAGCTCATTGCTTAATTTGTTATTGATGGTCAAATTATCATAATAGCCTACTTTCCATGTTTATTTACAATCTTCGATTGACTTTAAGTGGTAACAATATTAGCCCATTATCCATTTAATTAGTTTTTGCTATCAAATATTAAAACTATGCACATATTAATATTTTCTTAACTGTATATTATTAATTTTTTTCCTCCCCCAACTTAATATTATTTATGATAAGTGAGTGTTAAGACAATAAATATGCTCAAATACTTACTTATTAAGCTTATTTAGGCAAATATAAATCCGGGTTGACCGACACGATACATCGTAACACATTTTGCATTTTTGATCCTTGGCCCTTGATCATCTTAATAACTCTTTAATCTTAACCCTCCAAAATAATTAAAAGTTCACATGACAGTCACTTGACTTTATAAAAAGACTAGGACCATAAATACGATCTATAAGACTCATATAAAATATAAAATACTGTAGAAAATAAAAAGATAATTAAAAAATCTGCTAACTAAGGCTTAAGCTAAGCCTATTAGTGGGTTCGTTGGGTCTTGAAAAACTTCTTGGATGCTCCCACATCAATCCCTTCGGGTCGGAAGAAACTCGACTTTGGCGAGAAAGTCTCCACAACTTCATTGTAAACCTTTAGATCAACCCCTTCAACTCCTTTCCGACAATCCATGTGCTTTCACTAGCTGGTTTGCTCAATCGTGTCACCAAGGATCGTATATATTGATTCCCTCTCCTTGATTCAACTCTTGGACGTCCAACACATCTTCAATAACATCCGATTGAGCCTTTGGAAGTTGTTTAACCTGAACCTTTCTTAAAACTGCTTTTTCATCAAATCCCTCAAACACATACAAGTGAGACACATTAAAGATAGGGCTAGTTTGCAACTGGTATATTAATTCCAACATATAAGTGTTGGAGATAATTTTCTTCAGCACCTTGCATGGTCCAAAATTTCTTGACTTAAGCTTTTGGTAAGTGTCCTTAGGAAATCTATCTCGTGTCAAATGCATTAACACCATGTCACCTTCTTCAAAATCCTTAGCTCGCCGATGTTGATTAGCTACTATTGCATAGGATTCATTACTAAACGTATTGGCTGCCTTCTCTTCCTCTTGAACTCTTCTAATATAATCTGCACGAGCTTCTCCATCTTCACTCACTCTAGCCTCTTGCGGTGGTGGTACTAGGTCAAGAACAAGTTGAGGTTTGAGCCCATAAGCTGCCTCAAATGGAGTTTTCTTCGTAGTTCTGTACATCGAATTATTGTAGGCAAATTCAACTTGTGGTATAATAGAATCCCATGTCGTCATGTAATTCTCCACAAGTTACCAAAGCTTCAGTTGACTACCTCCGTTTGTGGATGATAAGCGCTAGAATGCTTAAGTTCAGTCCCAAGTTTTCTCCATAGTGTCCTCAAAAAGTGTCCCATAAACTTGACATCCTATCAGAGACAATTGAAGTTGGAATTCCATGTAGTCTCACCATTTCTCTTAAGAATATATTAGCAACATGTGTGGCATCGATAGTTCTTGAATAAGTTTAAAAAATGGGCCATTTTAGAAACACGGTCCACTATAACAAAAAAAGAATCATGTCTCTTCGCTGAACAAAATCCATGCTAATATATACCCAGGGAGCTTTTGATGTGGGTAATGGAGTGTACAATCAATTGTTTTGCGAAATACCCTTGCCAAATTGCCATATTGAACACCTTCTAACCAACTTCTCCAAATCCTTGTACGTCTTTAGCCAATAACAGCGATCAAGTAGTCAAAAGTCATTAACCTTGCTAGCGTTTGGAAAAATTGTAGTTTCTTTCTTTAGAGGTTGCAAAATGAGGTTTTTACTACCTTTCTTGAAGGTATTGACTTTTGTATAATGGATCATGTCTTTATCATTGAACCACGACCTGCCCAAAAGAATATGACATGCATCCATATGCACCACATTACGCCAAGCTTCATCATCAATATTATTACGAATAGTAAATTTAACCAAACAACAAGAAATAAATGGTACCTCATTTCTTCTGTTCTGGGATTTTAGGAGGAGTAAAAACTAAGGTTCTTTGGAATTATGTATCGATAACGATTCTTTGGTGTATTTGGGTAGAAAAGAAAGCAAGAACTTTCTAGGATCGTTGACTTTCAATTGACATAGCTTGGGATAGATTTGTTCCTTACTTCTTTATGGAATATATCCATGGGAAGTTTTAGAGGGGTGCCTCTAATCAGATATTCAACGGGAGTGGAAAGCAGAAATATTTTAGTTTAACATTTCTTTCTATGTGTATTTTATTTTATTCTGTTTCTTTCTCTGTGGAGGATGTTTATTCTCCATCTGTATCCTATTTCTTTCTCTTAATAATCTTCTTCTTTTATTCGAAACAATAAATAAGGATTGAAATAAAGATCTGGTTGATTTTTAAAGCCTAAAGCACTCAAAAAAAAAACAAAACTGTTGAATTATACTGTTGATCACCAGCACATGCGCATTTCACGTGCCTCAATCAAAGACAATTAAAATCTACATAAAAAGAATTATATTCATTTTTGTATTGTTTGTGTTATAAAAATTATACCAATTATATTTGTTCTCCTGTAAACTTCCATTAAAATGCAGGGTGCAAGCATTATCTGGACTTAAAAAAATGGAAAATTGAATTGAAGAAAGGAAGTTAAAGTGTAGTGACTTGATATTGCTAATTGGTTAGCACTGCAATACTCAAAACAAAAATCCACTGCTGAAAATGATTTTTTATTTTTTTTTGTATGGTATTGAAAGCTTGCATTTTAGTACTCCAGACATTGTTTCCTCCCATTTATGTTTGGCTGACGTGTCAGCTTTAATGGACGGGTACAAGGGTGAAATTTCCAGAACATGAGTAACAGATTTTTGTTGTTTTGGAGCATGAATATTTTTGAAATAATGATCTGAAAAAATTTGAACTCTAATTTGATTTACCTTTTGGAAACAGAAACTTGAGAAATAACAGGCTTCATGGATCTATTCCTGAAACATTTAAAGCCCTGACAAGCCTCTCGGTACTGTAAGTAGTTTTACTACTCTATTTACACAACTTAGTTTCTGGTAGGTTCTTTGATGATATTCACCAGCATCATCGTTGTCGTCGTCGTCATCTTCATCATCCAACATAGATAGAAAGGAGAGAGGAAGGGAAGGAAAGAGTGATGGTATTTACATAACTGCATAAATATAGTGGGAGAGAAGGGATGTTAATGGAATCCCTACTTCTGTTGCTTGTAATATTTTACACGCTTCTCATTGGGTAATTATGTTGCACAGTGACCTTAGAGATAACTATTTGGAAGGACCCATACCGACTTTCCTTGGTGAATTGAAGTCATTGCAAGTGATGTAAGTTAGCCTCAGACCTTTTTTGCATTAGATTGTATCCTGAGATGGTTATTTGTGAATGATTGTTACTGATTGCTACATCAACAAGTAGCTCTCAAAATTGCATAAAGTCACAAGTCTTCAAGGTTAATAGATGTCAACGACTCCATGAGACTAGTTAGAAAACATCAGTACCATGAAATTTCTCCAACATATAAACTTGAGCAATTAGACTTTTACAATTTTTAGCTTGATGTATTATCATCCTTCCTAATTCACTATTTCTATCTCGGTTGTTTTGGACCTTTTCACTTTTGTTCAAAGAGAGAAGAGTTACCGTGTTATCCGTTTTACATCAGCTGAGATTGATATTCGAGACGGCCCCTAAAATACCATTTCCATTTGTACTACTGTTTATAGCCTTTTGTGCATACCTTTTGCATTTCCTTGGAAAAATGGCCTAAAATTGTTGACGGCTTACTCTAACAATCACATGAAAATTGGGATTTCTAAAATTCCTTTCAAATATATAACTGGATTTTTTTTTCCGTCTCAGGGATCTCTCCGGTAACTGGTTTAACGATTCAATTCCACCTGAATTGGGTGCCCTGTCATCTCTCAAAAGTCTGTGAGTAATCATGTGCTTCTCTCCCCATTTTCTCTGCCTCTGATGCACGTGTTTCATTATAAGAACCAAAAAATCTTATACATGAATGCTAACTTTTTTGGGAATGTTTTAGGATCTTATCTAGTAACTTACTGTCAGGCCCGATTCCGGTTCGGTTGGGAAGCATCTCCAGCCTTGAGAGATTGTATGATCTCAAGAAAGCTTTCTTAGTTGTATTATTTTTAATGGTTATTACCATTAATTTTTTTTTTCTAATGTAGGAATTTGATGGACAATCTACTCTCTCATAGGCTTCCAGATCAACTTGGAAACCTAAAAAATCTTCGATATTTGTATGTCTTTCCTCACTGTTCGTCTTGTCATTGATAAAAGAAAAGAGACAGATTTTGATTGATTCATACTTTATTGTAGACCCTGCAAATTACTCAACTACGGAAAATCTAACTAATGGATTTGTGGTGGAAAACCTCCATTTTCTTGAGTAATAAACAACACAAAACATTGATTAACTCCATTTAGAAAGTGTTCATCCCATCTACTTGGGCTAAATTCTCCGTATGTATTTAGGTCTACTGATAGCCAGTTCCTGCACTGCACCATTCTGGTCACGTCTTTTTAAGCATAATATGCTGTTTGAATGACACCTGTGTATTAGTGCATTATATCATGTTGGTTAAGATGGACACGCAGATTACTTTCTGTCATTCTTTCTTCTGTCGAAGCCACCTCTAACTTTCAGCAGTGCTTTCTTGTTTTATTTTTTGCATATCCAACTTATAAAAAATGTACTTCCTTTTCCTTGGCTTTTCTTAGCAATTGCACATAAGGATGTGAGAAAAACTCAAAACAATTCCGAAAATTAAAAAACATGTTTCAGTTGACTCAACTAGAATCATTTATTCATTTTGAACAATCGTAGCTTTGAATAAGTAGCATATTTGAGTGTATATGATGTTGGTTTGTTCTTTCTTGTGAACCTTCCTGATTTTTTTACCATTTTAATTTAGACTCATTTATCACTTTTGAGATAATTCTATTGCCATTTTACTAGGGAGAGAGTCTACATTATTTTCTAACACTTTGTCAAATGAAATGTCTAAGAAAAATCGGGTGTGATGATCCCCACCTAAGAAGCACGGATACGGACACAAGTGTCGTATCCGATACGATACGGACACGGTGATACGACAAAATCCCAAAATATAGGATACGGTACGGCGAGGATAAGACTAATTAAAATAATTATATATTTTTATATATATAATAAGAATAGTAATAATAACAAACAACTAAGACATAACTGATAGCAAACATTACTTGAATTGAAATTAATCAAAGATTCACAAAGATACATCCATAGTCCACAAGTTTGCTAACAAAAGAACACAAAATCATCAGGCAACACAGAAAATCAGCAGACAACACAGATGACCAAGACCAAAAAAAAAAACCAGTAGGCAGCAGCACAGATGACCAAGACAAAAAAAAAAAAAACTAGCAGGTAGCACAAAAAATCAACAGACAGCAACATAGATGACCAAGATAAATAATAATAAAAAAAACAGCAGGCAACACAGAAAATAATATTCAATATTTAAAACCAGCAGGCAACAGTACACTAGCACAGAAGGCATCAACATAGATGACCAAGTCAAAAAAAAAATACCGAAGGCAGCAAGCAACACAACACTAGACCAAAAAAAAAAAAACCATAAAGGCAGCAACACAACAAGAAGATTGAAAACCCTAAAACCCTAAAATCCCCAAATTTTGAAAACCTTAAAACCCTAACCAAATCAAATTAACCTAATCAAATTTTTTGAAAGTCCATATTCCACACAAACCAGAAGAGGTAAGATCTGAAAAAAAAAAAAAATTTGAGGCAAGAAGAAGAACCTGCAAGAGACTAGACAGATTGATCGCACTTTGCAGTCGTAGTAGCAGTCGCAGGTTAGTCTCCCTTCCTCTTCCCTCTTCTTCTTCTCCTCCTCCTCCTCCTCCTCCTCTGGTCCTCTCGATCGTTTGTTGTCCTCTCCTCTTCTCTTCTCTTTTCTTTCTCTCTGTTGAACACCAATGTTTTCTCTTTCTGTTTTTTCTTTTAAAGTCAAACGACATATGAAACCCTTTTTTTTCGTTTTGGCCACATAAGTTTTTAAAATAACAAAAAATACCCCGCTGTGTCCCGCAAGTGTTCCTCATGTGTCCGAGCCGTATCCGACAAAAAACAAAAAAATCACTGTTCAGGACAATTCTACTCCGACACTGCCACGGCGACCCCACGACAAGTATCCGTGCTTCCTAGATCCCCATTATTTTGTCATATAGGAACATCAGGTTCTACTAATGAGATATCAAGTTCTTTATGAATCTGTTCTCGTGTCTTACTCAAATCTGGAAGGAAAGGTAATAGTACAATGACATGTAGTTTCTAAATGGTTGCAGGGCTGAAGTATAATTCAGATTTCACCCAAATGGCAAATCCGATATAATATTTCAAATTGTGTCCTAGAATGTCTTTTTCTGTCTAGCCAACTTTGCAATTTGTAGGTCAGTGGTTAAAATGAAACTGGGAATAAATGGAGGAAATCACTCCTTGGTAACCCCAAATGGATGGAGGAGATAGGAGATGGGAGAAAACTGGGATAAGCTAGTGGTGGAGAGAATTATATGAGCAGTTAGAGTTCCAGAGAAACAGGGTGCAGCTCTTCGTGATCTGTTTTTGCTTGAGAAGAACCCTTTATATTTTTGTAACTACGCACCTGCCACTATGCTTGTGTTAGGGGCAGGTACCCTTGCACATGTGTTTATAGTGGCATTTACCTAAAACCGTAACTTGCTTTTGCACTGTGAATGCTGCACGTCCGCCATATCACTAGATAGACAATTCCCAAGTTTGAATGATGCCCGTTATGATTACGTTGACTAGTACCGAGCAATCATAAAGTACAAGTGTGGTCAAACCTCTCTACTTGCTAATGTTAGCATCCTTGAATGTTTTTATCAACACATATCCACTGGATCTTACATTATCAGCTATACAGTTGAAGTTGTCCTCCATGCCATAATACCAAATTAAGTTTGTAACGAAGAAGAATACAAAGCATAAGAACCAAATAAGATAGAAAATGGTGGAGATGTTGGGTGTGAAGTATGATTGTTTTGGAATTTGTAGGTTGCACCCTGAGGGTTTGGGGTGGGCACCGAGTTGGGCAGAACTCACCATGTAGTCAAAGGTGTGTGAAGCCATATTTGTATATCTTGTTGCTAGCTGCCAGAAACAGTTGTTACTTTTATATCTCTCTTCTGCCACAATATAATGAATTGGGTGCGTGGTGTGGATGTGCTTCGAGTTGAGGATACATCATATTTCTCTATGCTCTTGTTTTTTTGCCTCTCTGCTTTTCTTGTTTGTCATTGCTCTGGGTTTGTGGTTGTGCCATGCCCAATAAGACATGTTCTAATTAGTGACTTCATTTTTGTTCTATCGTGCTGTCTAATTAATGCAATCGGTTAGTGATTTCAGATATCTGATGAACAATGAATTCACTGGTAAATTGCCTTCAAGCTTTGAGAAACTGGAGAACTTACTAATTTTGTAAGTCAGTGTTGATGTACTTATATATGTGCACATGTATAGTACACTGTACACCGCATGTGATTAAGCTTGGAAGAAGGGATAAGTCCAGACAAGCAAAAAAAAAACAAAAAAGCATGCAAAGACAAACACTAGTTTAAAAGGCACTTAAAAAAAGCCAAAACAAGCTTTTAGAAAAAACGTTGTCAAACAGTACGCATCTTTTTTTTAATGTTTGATCTTCCTATGGTAACAATTTCTTACTTTTTTGTTCCCTGCAGTAATATTCGAGGGAACAACTTCAGCGGAACAATACCCAATTACATAGCCAAGTGGAAGCAACTTCAGAGGCTGTAAGAATCTAGTTGAATGGTTATCAGATTTGAAACATGTGCAACATTGGAAACTTCAAATTCTGTTTTGGCATTGGACTGTTGAGTCCTGCAGGTTGCTCATGGGGAACAATTTTAAAGGGCCTTTCCCTACTGCAATCTCAACATTAACAAGTCTTACTCATCTGTAAGTTTTGGCAGCTGCTGATGGCATATATTCTTTGTTATTTTTTTTTCATTTTATAATATAACCCCTGTATCTCTTTATTCAGGGCAGTAAATGACTTAAGTGCTGGCCCTGAAGGAGGAAGTGGCCTTTCATTCCCAGAAATCTCAGGAATGATCTTTTTGCGACGCTTGTAAGCCTTCGAATGTGAATTTAAAGACTGCTCTTGTTGAGTGATATCTGTAATACAATTTTTTAAATTTGTCAACTATCTTGCTGCTCCAGGACGCTGAGGAATTGCTCACTTGCTCATGAAATTCCTGGTTTTATCTGGCATATCCAATCACTAACACATTTGTAAGATTATTTTCTGAGATACGGACTTCTAGATTTTTTTCCCAATGTAAATGCACAGGCTTCATCTTTAGTTGCTTCCCTTTACTTATTTTTCCCTTTTTGTTTATGCATTTGGGAGGGACTGGGGAGGGAATTTTGTAACACTCCGATTCCCAGAATCTTATTTGGAAAACTTATCCAAATTCATATCTAATTATTCAGAACTCTAAAGTGCTCCAAATACAAATAAATCTCATTATGATTCATTATAAAATTTCAAGTGTCAACAATGATTATTTATTCCCAAAAATTGTAGCAACATTCCGCATCTACAATTCCTCAAATATTGTGATCCCAATCTTTTCTCCAAAATCAATTTGTACCTCAGAGGAGTAAATAGGGGTGAGTAAGGTAGCTCAGTAAGCTAAATTATTCAAAATATGATACAAATACAAGTGATTAACACGATAATAGGACTTCCGAAAATACAATCGAATCACGATCGCAGATATTATAACGTATGAGCCAAATACATACGCTCTTACTAACATGACTAGAGACACTTAGTCTGACCTCATCTCACCCATCTTGGCCATCGGCTTGAAGAATCTAGGCTGCCTGTTGGACTATTGGAAATCTCACTCAGTACACACAACAATCAATTTTGTGGTACTTTCACCAGGACAAACTTGATAGTGCGCATACAACAACGACTGAGGGATCAATAGGCACT
This sequence comes from Ilex asprella, assembly GCA_023539305.1. Lineage (NCBI taxonomy): Eukaryota > Viridiplantae > Streptophyta > Magnoliopsida > Aquifoliales > Aquifoliaceae > Ilex > Ilex asprella. The sequence goes on along the minus strand of CM042186.1, from coordinate 5,436,636 downwards.
GCAGGGCCGAATCCTCAAAACTGTGGCCTCCAAATCTTCAAGCCCTAGCTGGTTTCAAGAGCTGTAGCTCTTTGCAGGAATTCTCCATTAAACACTTCAAAAACGACTGGTCACTTATATTTATACCAACCCTAAAACTTTTAGAAGAAGCCATCAGAATAGTTTGCACATAAATTCCCAAAAAACTACATAATTCTTAAACATGATCTTTGTTGCAAAACACACAAACGACCCAAAAAAAAACCCTAACTTAGGTGTAGCCAGGCAAATCTGGGAATAGAAACTGAAATGACCTATATGCCCTTAACCGAATTTTTATCTCCGGCTCGCTAAATACACACATACTTGTTACTATATATACATATACACTAGTTCAGGATATCACAAGATAGCCATTGAGTGGTTTCATTTTCTTATGTCACCAAAGCATAAGATCTCTTTTTTGTTTTTCTTTTCGTCTCTTTTTTTTGGTTTTCCGTTAGGGGGAGGGGGGTGGGGGAACTGTTGTACATTTCACTCCCATCTTAAGCTCTATCTTCTCTCCTGCCTCAAAAAGCCCTTTGTTAATACCAAGCCATTCTTCAAAGAACACTGGACATTTCGTGACTGAAGGTAGGCTTGGCATGATATTAAATGCTACTGCTCTAAATGTTTTCATCAAATGAATGTTTGAGTTCTGATGTATTTCTTACTTGCTACTTGTTTTTCAATACAGGGACTTGAGCTTCAACAGTTTGACTGGTAAAATTCCAGACACTATCAACCAGACATCCCTAAGATACATGTAAGAAAGTTTACTTTCCAAATGTCTGTTTTGAGTGATTCCCCCTTTTGTGGAGGATTAGTTTGGCAGTCTCATGGAAATGATATCTAGCTGTGTTCTTACTTCTTCATAGCATTGCCAATAAATCTACATGGTTCTTTTGTATTATTCAACACAAATGTACCATCCTTTTTCCATTGCTCAAAATTATGTCTTTCAATTGCTCTCATCTATCATCACATCTTTCTAAAGATTAAATAGTAGTTTATTCACTGCTTGCACTCGAATGGTTCCAGCGTATCATATGCTTAGTCACAATAGTGGATCTAAGATTATCCTCATTATATTTGTCAGATTCCTGAAAGGAAATAAGTTCAATGAATCACTTCCAGAATGGCTGACAAAGTATCGCCATTTGTTTGTGTAAGTGCTTTTATTTTGTTTGCTAAACTAGATGGTGCACATGAACCATTTTTAATTATCATTTTTTATGTTTAATTTACTTTTTTATCCATGTTACAATTATAAAATTATTTTTTGATTGTATACTTGAACGTCGACGTGGAGGTGTGATCAAATATAAGCAGATATTTATCTTGACACAAAACAATTATTTCCCTAATATGTACCATATAAGTGATGTTTGTAATATGGTGACCAACTAATGGGCAATCGCTTGATTGTGGAATATCAAACTCTACATTAGCAAGCAAAAGTTTCCTAGAAAACATAAAAGAGTTGTTGGTAAGACACGTTTGAATCGAATGAAAAATTGGTTCCTAATATGAAAGAAAGCAATCGGCAAGGACTTACAATGGTGGTGCTCCTTTCACATGGACAGCTCAAGCCCTTAAAAACTGCACATATAACCAAATTAAACAATTCCCGGTTATTAACATCCCAAGTTCCATCCCCAATAATCATGAGTCCTAAAAAAAAGCCAGGATAAGGAATATCTTTGAAACACTCTGTGCTTCTCCACTGTTGATCTTAAGCTTACCCAATACCATTATTACATGATGCAACTCCATTATTCTTTTACTCTGATAACTCTTCATCAACAAGTTGTTTATTGGGCAAAGTGCTCTCTCAGGCATGTCGGCATACCAATTAATACAAATCCAACCTCCCGTTTCACCAATAAGATAACTTTAAGCACTATGAACACACATTTAAGCTATGGAATTAGAGTTAATGCCCAAAACACAAAAGACATCAATCCATATATTTTTTGCACGGGGAACTCTAAAAATATTGGAAGTATCTACATAAGTTCTTCTATATAATAGTTGTGACTTGATGATGGGTCCTATAATACACAGCGCTACATGACTCACCTTGATTGGATTGACAACAGATGCTCTAAAACCCAAACATTTGTCACCGTTATGTATATCTTCTTCACTTTCATGTGCTTTAGAGCTTAGACCTGGAAAACATGGAAATGAGAGAATCGGTGAAAGAATTAATCGTTGGATCACCATGAGTATTATTGTTTTGTAACAAATAAGAAATATGGAACTGGAAAGGATTAACTTATATATTCATTGAAATTTGTAGATTTATAGTCAAAGTACATAAAATAAAGATAAAATAAGTATTTTTTTAGTTAAAAAATGCTAATAAATACCATTAGTAGAGCTATTACAGGATAGTTAATTTTGTACTTAAGCATTTGTTTATAGAGTAAATTAGGAATTTAAAAGTTTTTCATGGATGTTGACATTTTATGTTAGTATAGATTTTATATTTTTTTTGTCATGGTAATTGTTGGTTATTATTATATCCAATTATTAGTTTGCATCTTTTAATTGATGGTTGCTTTTGTCAAATGGAATTGGGTATTTTTGTTGGTGTGGTTGGGTCTTGGAACGTTTTGATGCTTCAAAACGTTTATTGGTAAACTTAAAAAAATTTACATCTAGCTGTACATTTCAGAGCTCTAATACCTCCTAAAATTAAATATAATGAAATCTCTACTGATTAAATTACCATCTCCAAATACCATTAATTCACAAAAACTACGAATATTCAAACCTCTCATTTCTTCAATTTTTCCATCACATTTCATATTTGTGAGTTGTGACACAGAATCCAAATAAATAATACTCAATATTTTGTAGTAGCCCTAGTTAAACCTTGATGGAGTGGGATCTATGGGAAAAAGGGATCTTTTTTTCACCAATTTCTTAGCAAAACACTCTACTGCTTTTGTGATTTGAATTTGTTTGATGATGTTCATAATGCCGCCGGTAATTTTGTTCATTGAGAAGCTACATTGGGGCTACTTATGGTACTATGGAAAGACTATAACACTTAAAATGGTGAAAGAGATTTAATTTCAGATACGAAGGTATAATTTTTAGAGAAAATATCATTATTCTATGAAAGGAAAGGAAACGAAAAGGGTGAGGAAAAAGCGCAAAGAGATATAAGGGAGTTTTTTTAACAAAGAAATTTACAATCGCTGGTAAAAAATGATGGAGAAAGTTAGAGGTTAGGGGAAGGTGATACTTGTTTATTATGAAGATTATAAGTCGAAATATTAGGAGTTGAGATCAAGTAGAAAGAGAACTTTTTAAAAAAAAGAGTAAAATTTATTTTACCTCCCTTTGGTTTTGTTGTTTAGCACTTCACAGTCTGTGGTTCAAATAAAACTAGATAACCCCCTCATGTTTTTGGACTAATATGCTATCTTCATCATTTTCGTCCAAATTAATGAGAATTGTTGCACACACGCTTATATGATGAATTGACAGATTAAAATGTTAAGTCAAAATCAAATTTAAATATCAAAAAACAATTATGCTTGAAGTGTTTTTCCAATGTTAAACTTGAGGCTTTACTTGAAGTGGTTTCATATCATTGTCCCATTGCGATATAGATCTCTCTTGTTAAATGGTAGTGTTTTTTTAGGTTTGAAAATAGGTGATTAGGCCATCATATACTCGAGGGCCAGTTTAAAGATAGGCGGGGTTGGGAGTTTTCAAGGATTGGAAGGCTTTATATTAAAATGAAAGGAGTTGATAAGTTTTTGGTGCTTTGAGGATTATAAATTTTTTTGTCTTTAATAGAATTGAGGAAACTGCTAAGTTGGAAGACTAGATAATAATTTGAGAAAAGAAATGTGGGGTCTTGGAAATTATTTTGAAGGGGTGGTTTTAAAGAGGAAACCAGTTGGAGACAAAAAAACGAGAGTAAAGTGGAGAAAATTAAATAATAATTCAAATTTTCACAGTGGCAAATGGAAAAAGGAATGGGGAAAATCTTCAATAAGTTGGAACTTCAAAATGGTGTGTTTGTAGAAGATGAGGAAACCATTAGCATGACATCATTTTTTTTTTTGTGCTAATTTTTATTTTCGTCAAGAGAGTAGTTGGCCTAGGTTGGAGTCTCATTATTGGGATGTGGTTGAAAATTATTTGGGAATGTAGCTACAGAATTTATCATAAGAGCGTGCATAATACTTGTCTCTAACCCTGATCAGATAATGCTTACTGTAATATCTTGGGAATAGATATAGTAGATAACTGAGATAGAAAACACGAAAAAGCAGGAGATATGCCATAGAAACAAAATGACTAATAGGATGGCTAGTAACACATGATCGAATACCGTTGCGAAGAGCAATAGGCAATGAGTCTAAAACAACAGGAGGACTCGGATCAGAGGATGGTGAGAAAGAAGAATGGGGCACTTTGACAGATGGTCTTGAATGATGGGAATACATCTGCAATGAAACTATAGAAGATGGTGGTGGTGAAGCTGGAGGAGGAGGAGAAGGTGATATAGTTGGATGAATAATAGATGGTAATGTAACAGAAGGTGAAGTCAATGAGGGAGCGAGCCCAAAGTCTAGTTCAAGAGGAGAGGTGACAGTTGATAAATATGGCGTAGACTCACAAAAGGTGAAATCAACACTGGTGAAATAGCGTAGAAATGTAGGACTGTAACAACGATAAGCTTTCTGGGTACACGAATAACCAATGAAGACACACTTTATAGAACTAAGGTCAAGTTTATCAAATCCAGGAACTAAATTATGAACATAACAAACACAACCAAAGATCTTACGAGGAACGGAAAATAAGGGAGACCGTGGAAGAAGAACTGAAATAGGAGATTGCCCTTACAACATAGAAGAAGGCATACGGTTGATAAGATGACAAGCAGTAAGAACGACATCATTCCAAAAATGTTTAAGAATATGCATATGAAACATAAGTGTTCGAGCTACTTCCAACAAATGATGATTTTGACGTTTTGCAATGCTGTTTTGTTGTAGGGTGTAAGTACAAGAAGTCTGATAAATAATATCCTTTTCACGAAAATCAGTGGCAAGTGGGTTAAAGCTATATTCTCTAGCATTATTAGATCGCAAGATACGAACTCAACAACCACATTGAGTTTTGATTTTTGTACGAAAGGTTTGGAATATGAAAAACATTTCAGAAAGAGCTCTCATAAAAAGTAACCATGTCACATGAGAATAATCATTGAGAAATATTAAAAAATATGAGAACTTGTGTGATGGGATATTCTGTATTGGTCCTCACACATCAGAATGAATCAACTCATAGGGACGCGAGACACGATTATTAATCCAAGGCTTAAAAGAAACATGTTGATGCGTACCGTACTGACAGGCTTCACAAGGCATAAAAGGTGCTGAGTTTAGGTTAGGAGCTTGAACTCTTCAAAACAGAAAGAGATGGGTGACCAAGATGACAATGCTATTGAAATGAAGATAACGATGATTGAAAAGCTTGAGAGAATGGAAACACACAAGAAAAAGGTAAAAAGTGACAGAACTATTAAGAAACTTGGTAATCTTACTAATAGACATCAAACTACAAAGAAACTTGAGTACTAATAAACTAAGGATAAAGATATAGTGGGACTCAGTTGCCTGTGCCCCACCAGACACATGAGATGAAGAACCATTAGTAAGAATAACACTTTGGTGAAGTAGTAGATTGATAAGAAGACAATATAATATGTGAATCAGTCATATAATCAGATGCATCAGAATCTATAATCCAAGGATTGCACGTGGTAGACATTAAGCATGTATGAGGGAGATCTGACCAGACAAAAGTAGCATTAGAGGAAGAGAGGATCGCCTGCTTTTGAGACATGAGCTGTGCATATTTTGCCCATATGAGAGTGATTAACTATGAGTCAATGGGGGGCGAGTTGGACAATGAGGAAACATGCTCCATGTTTAACTTCCAAGTGTAATTAAGTTCCAAGGGACCAAAATGGGACTAATAAGGTTTGAACTAGCCAGAAATATAGTGAATCGGCTGAAAAACCAACTGAACGACCAGAAAGTGGGCTGAACCAGAAGAAAAACAACTGACTAGCTAGAAAATGGACTAACCGGCCAAAAAAAGGAATAAAGAGTAAACCTCCAAAAATTAAACTGAAGAACCACTGGACTGTGTTGCTGATACCATGAAAAGTCTAATAGAATAAGAATTAGGGTTAGAAGAGAAGAGAGGAGAAAAGAGAGAGAGAGAGAGAGAGAGAGAGTCGTGTGTAAAAGCACAACCAGCGGTTGCTTCCCACACATCACATACTATATGTGTATGCAATACGACTAAAAAGACTAATATACCCCTTTGTGTAATATTTATTACAATGATACCCAAACTCTAATTTATTCTAAAAGTTTCGCCTAAAAATTTTTGAAAATACTGTTTTCTGAACACATAATCATAGTAATTAGTAGACCATGATTGGTCATTAATTAGTTAGAAGCAAAACAACAAGGAGCAATTAATGTACAAAGTCATTCATAAATCACATGCTATGTGTATATGCTATAAATTCTCTTCAACTTATGATTAATGATTGATACAAGTGTAGAGCATGAAATTATGCCTAAACTTTATTGATAAAAAATGTGTTTACCAAAATAAAATTTGAGGTGTAAGACTGAGCGTGTGTATGTGTGTTTACACCAATTTTATAGAAGTGGACACTGGGTTTTGGAGTCTAGACTTGTGTATCAAAAGAGATATTCTCAATATCTGTTTCTTTTGTCCTTTATGAAAAATCAAGAGAGACCTAGGAAGCACGGATACTTGTCGGGGGGTCGCCGTGGCAGTGTCAGACACGTGTCCGACGGTCATATACGTGTCCGACACTTGTAGAAGTGTCCTGAACAGTGATTTTTTTGTTTATTGTTGGATACGGCTCGGACATGTGAGGGACACTTGAAGGACACATCGGGGTATTTTTTGTTATTTTAAAAACTTAGGGGGCCAAAACCAAAAAAAAAGAAAAGAAAAAGGGTTTCATATGTCGTTTGGCTTTAAAAGAAAAAACAAAAGGGAAAACATCGGTGTTCGACTGAGAGAAAGAGAGAGAGAAGAGAAGAGGAGAGGAGAGGATAACTAACGATCGAGAGGACCAAAGGAGGAGAAGAAGAAGAAGAGAAAAGAGGAAGGGAGACTAACCTGCGACTGCTATTGCGACTGCGAAGTGCGATCGTTCTGGCCAGTCTCTAGCAGGTTCTTCTTCTTGCCTCAATTTTTTTTTTCTAGATATTACCTCTTCTGGTCTTAGCCGTATCCTCGCCGTACCCGTATCCTATATTTTGGGATTTTGCCGTATCGCCGTGTCCGTATCGTATCGGATACGACACCCGTGTCCGTATCGTATCGGATACGACACCCGTGTCCGTATCCGTGCTTTTTAGAGAGAGACCCATGCGGAACGAAAAAAACACTAAAATAACAAAGGGTTGATATCTGGCATTGTGTTCTCTCATATTTTTCTGTGCTCACTCTATTATTGATAACTTCTCTCTCTCTCTCTCCCTAGCCTACCTAGGATGTCACTCTTCCTCATTGATGCTAGAATTCATTCCATGTGCCTAAACCATCTTTCCAGATTTCTCTTTATTAATCTTCCGTTGTGTTCCTTCTATCATCTTACAAACATGGTCATCCACTATAGCTTTCTTTGTCCAACGGTACCTTCATTCAACATGCTTGTTGAATGACGTTTGATTATGAAGATATTGTTTCTTATTAGCCGTCAAATATAGTGCCCTATAGTAAATGTCTGGTTCTTATGCATCAATCACACCATTAAGGAGAAATTCTCCACTAAACCCGGCGTCCATAATTCTAAGAGCAAAAGCAACAATAATCTATTCTTCCCTATGCATAATTAAGCCTAGGTAATGAAACTATTCACTTTTTGGGATCTCACTGATCTTGATCTTTACTATCTCGTCATTCGCATTGTACTTCATCGACGTTAAAATCCATATACTTTTTTTAGTTCGATATTTCTTAAATGCTCTTGATATGAACCAAAACCTGAAAGAAACTTATGATTGTGGTTTGCATGTGGAAAGCATATTTCTTCTACAACAAAGGTTTATGTCTTACAGTCTTAGTATCTTCTATGTGAACTTGGCAGAGATGTTTCAGAAAATAATTTCACGAGAGCAACCATACCACATGGAGGTATATCTCAAAATTGGTAAGGGAGATTCATCAACGTTTGTGTTCAGTTCTTTCTTGTAGTTATAATTCTTTACTATTTAAAATTTTTAATTTTCAGCAACTTGTTTTCATGCTGCTCTGATCGACCCAATGGGTAAAGCTTTATCTTTCTTGATTCCTGATATCTATTTATTTAATCATTTTTTTCATGGACTCTGAATTTTTTATCTAAAGCCAAGTCTAGTGATTAACCTATGCTTTGTTTTTGTTCCCATATTTCTCTTTACAGGGGGGAAAAATGGCAAGAAGCTGATTTCAACTGCTACAATGGAACACCATCAAGTAAGTACATGACTGCTAATAGGTATATCGAATGCACAAATTGGGGTATATCAATAAATATGGTTGTAACATATGTCAATAACTAGATTTTTGTCAAAAAAAAAATTGACAGATATGTTATGAGAAAGTATCGATATTTTGAATAAAAAATTGGGTTAATTGTATTGGAGGTCCCTAAAGTATGAAGTTTGTCTCATTTTGGTCATCAATGTTTCAATTGCATCATTTAGGTCTTTGAAGTATTGAATATATTTTTTTATGTTTCCCCAAGTAGACAATGCTCAGATTGGTAATGATTTTTTATCATAAACTTGTCACATGATACTTAAATATGGACAAAAAATAATAATTTGGATACCTCTTATCCAAACTATGTCAAGAAATTATTTCTTGTTAAGCTCACTTTACCGTTAGGTACATGCGCATGCGGATACCCAAGTTTTATATAAGTTTTAGTTCTGGCTCGTGATTGTGCTTTTAACCTTATGTCCCAACATTTATGAGCAATATATAACCCAAGTTCAGTCACAAACTCATGCAGTTCTTAATGAATATTAAAATATTGAACCCGTTGTTCTCGAACAACCCATGGGTTGAATTGCATCAAATTAATAATTTCGTCATTGAGTAAATAACTTGTTATTTTCACAAACGTAGAGTTAATTTTCATTGAAGAGTAATATACTTGATGTACAAACGAAAAGGAAGTCCCCTGATTTGAGTAACAACAAAGGAACCCCACTAATTAGTGTTGTAATGATAAATCTGTGAGGGGTGCTTTGCTATGGGTATCTCTGACAGATTCATCCAACAAAAATGTGTTCTCTCATCCCCCAGTCCTGGAAGGCCACTCCTGATCAAGTAAGAAAGACTTGGTCATTCCATTTCCATTTCAATTTCATGTATGTGCATTCCATTTCCATTTCTGTACTAATAGATGATTCTGAGGTGAATTCTTGAACTTCAATGAGGCCAACCTATCCCTAATGGTGTGCTTGATGAGGTTTAAAAGAGTGCAGTGATCCTTAAACTGTGGTCGAAGATTTTGCTTTTTCTTTCCTTCTCGAATATGATACTCGTCTGTGGAGTTGAGCTTTAGTACCATAACCAGCATAGCTTTCCCTCTCCATTGTTGAGCAATCTAACTGATCAAGTCATTCCAGGCTATTAGCTTTACTATATGTCCACCCTGAAGTAGAATTTCCCTCCATTTTCTGTAGGAATATGCATATTAAAAAAAATAAAAGGCTATATGATTCAGAGCTCTCTCTACCAAGGATCAAATTTTCATTTCGAAACGGCTTAAACGTTTCCATTTTAGATTCCAAAGAGAGACCAAAACGAGTCAGCAATTTAATCGAAATTCCATTATTTCGAGGTGTTTCGGAATGTTCCGAAGTATTTCAAGATATTTCTATTAATATTTATCAAAGAAAGTGGAAAGAAGAGAGAGAGAGACAAAGAAATTCTTATTAATATAAACTAACTGTATTACAAAGTGTTCAAGTGGAAAACTACACAATAACAATCTTATATACTAGGGTAAAATATAATAACATAAATGACTAATCTACCCCTACTACTAATATAATAGATTACTATAACAGTTTTGACATATTTTCACTAATGTTTCTTGTTATTTCAAAATGTTTTGTTATATTTTGACAAATAATTTGGAAATAGATCCCCAAATTTTTGTTCATTTCCTTTTGTTTCTCAAACACTTCTAAACTATTTTTGAGACTTTTCGGTGACCAAAACAATGCACTGAATTTTTTTTTTCCATCCCTGCGCTCCATACAGGGTTCAATCTGACACTAGTTGTGCAGTAAATAGGTCCCATGATTCTTTTTAAACTTAATGGTTCAATTGACACCACCCAAGCGACTGTGATGCTGCCCATGCTTCTCAATAAAGTGGCTAGGGGAATTCCATAATGATTTTTTTCGTTGCACAATGATTTTTTGAAGTTTAATATGCTTGCCGTAAAATAATTATCAATCTAATTGCCATTGTGCAAGAAAATGTGGGAAAACAATCAAATGTTTCTATCTTTTAAGTATCCATGTAATGTAGGATTGTTTCTTTCTTCTTTTAATTACTTTGTCTTTATCCTGTATTCAGTTTATATGGAATTTGTACATGTGTAACTTTGTTATGTAGCATTCTCATTCATAATTTTATCCTAACAATATGATTCGAATGGTGATGATGGCCATAGAATTGGTTGGGATGGGGATGCAATTGAGCCAATAATTTTTAGTCCATGACACATTATGTGATTAATGATATGTACGAGGGTGCAATAGCCACAAAATTTGTCATATAATTGGTCGGGATTGGGATGCAATTGAGCTTATTAGTTTTTATTCCTGGCACTTGATATGATTCAAGATATGTATGACATTGCAGTGACTTTAATGAGAATAATTATTGGGGAAAGTAGTGAATTTCCTATTACTGTAAACCTACTCTTGGGATCTGCCATAAACTCATTTTTTTTTGCTTTGATTATGTATGAATTGACTAAACAAATTCAGAATAAGGTTCCATGATATATGTTATTTTGTGATGATATAGTATTGACTGATGAAGCTAAAGTAGAAACTAACAATATAGGTGAAGTTTGGAGAGAATCTTTAGAATCAAATGGATCCAGAATAAGTAGAAATAAATTCGAATATATAGAATGTAATTTCAATAAGAGGAGAAATTGAAATAGGGATGTGAATAAAGATCTAAGACTAAAAGATGTCAAAGAAAAAACAATTTTAGTATTTGGGGTCAATCAATTATAGGGAGGTAGAGATTACCCTTGAGGATGTCAAGATTTTTTTTGGATCGGAGGATGAGAATAATAATATGGATGTTGTAAAATCAGAAAACAATCACTAATAGAAACTAACTTGAGAGAGAATTGACTTGGGTGGTTTAGACATGATTATAGAAGATCTAGTAGTGCACCAGTTAGGCACCAATTAGGAAGAGTGATTTGTTACATATCTATGGTTCTGCAAGAGGCAGAGGTAGGTTTAAATGAAATTTGAAAGAAATATAAGAAAAGGATAAGTAGATTACTGTTGAACGAGAGGAATGATACTTCATAGAGCACAATAGAGAAAAATGATTCATATTGGTGACCCCAAATAGTTGGGATAACTTTTTTGAAGCAGATTTGAGTTTGAGTTTCTATCCCTACCATAAAATAATAAGGATTTCTTTGTTCTTTTTTCTTTTATGGGTGGGGGAGTGGGACAAAGAACCTGGGAACTTTGGTAGTGGAGGCCAGTATCTTGGGGTTGGAGCAAGGAAATGACTTCAGTTTCATAGTTTCCCTAGTAGTTGGTTACTCTTGAAAAAAAATTGCACTTTGATCACATCTGGGGCATCAGTGGTGTGATCGTACCACTGCTAGTTGTTTATGCCGTCTTGCATGCTTTTTTTCCTTGACTGTTTATGACTATTTGAGGTAAATTTCTGTACTTGTTCTTTTTTATTTATTTAACTTTCATTGAAAAAGTGATGATGACATTTATATTGCAGATGATCACATATACATAAATTGCGGTGGTGAACAAATATCAATTGATAATAGAAATTATGAAGCTGATTTGCAACCAGAAGGGGCATCAACATTTTTTCTTAGTGCCAATAAAACTTGGGCTTACAGTAGTATGGGAACATTCATTGGGACAAGTCGCAAACAATATATAACAAATAGAACATGCAATATTTCCATGGCTGATGCACCTTTGTACATGAACGCACGCATTTCCCCGATTTCCCTGAAGTATTATGGATTTTGTCTGAAAGACGACACATACATGGTGAAACTTCACTTTGCTGAAATAACATGGCAAGATACCAAAGATCCTAGCGGCAAGGGGAAGCGAGTTTTTGATGTTGAAATCCAGGTAAACTATCATTTTTTGATTCCCTAACTCTAGAAGTTACATTTATTGTGATATATGATTGCTGCAGGGTGAGAAGAAATTGAAGAATTTCAATATAGCAGAAGCAGCAGGGGGTGTCAATAAGGATATAACAAAGGAGTTTAATGTTACTGTGAATAACTCACGGCTGGAGATTCACTTATATTGGACTGGCAAAGGCTCAACATTTGGCCAGAGTAAATATCATGGTCCTCTTATATCTGCCATTTCCGTAACGCCTGGTATAATCTATCCACTTTGTTTTCGTTTCTTTCAGCTGCCATGTGGTGTTGGTTTCTTCAGTATAACTCAAATTTCTTTTTCTCATTTTCTTAATTCAGTTCCAAAACCTAGCAGAAGCAGATTGCCTGCTGTGGTTATTGCCGGGATTGTAGGATCTTCCTTATTTTTCGTCACATTTATTTTAGTTCTTTTATGGAAGTTGTGTGGGTTTGGTGACAAAAAACAGCATGATAAAGGTAAGAAAGACTTGGTCATTATATAGCTTAGTTTTATCACTGCGATATCAATAAGCATCTTGATCATTTACGCAGGAAAACAACATCTTCCTTGACTGTTTTCCCCATATGATCGCTAATATATGGAAACATAAATTAAAAGGCATATTGTTATTTCCTGTAGGAGGTTACGACTTCCATGTAATAAAAGCTGCCACACAAAATTTCAGCAATGCAAACAAGTTAGGTGCAGGAGGTTTTGGAACTGTCTATAAGGTCCGTACTGTTTCATTTCTTGTGTTGAAATTCCAAGTCCAGCTTTCAGTTCTTTTTAGGTTATGTCACATGGACGTGTATACGCTTCCAATTTTGGATTGTGCCTAGGATTCGATCCATCTGATTTTAATTTCTAGATGGACATAGGGGCACACATGAAATGAAGTGTCAAAAGAATAGAAAGAGGCCACTTATTCCCTTGTTCCTTCTAATTGTAAGTAGTTGACAGTTGTTCCCATGTCTGGCTAGTCATCTTAATCATAAATCCACTCCCTATATTTGGAACCTTACCTCTTACGTTGCCTTCTTGTGCTTACAAGTCAAGACTAGTGAACTGTAATTGCCTCTCTGCTTGCAATATGAAATTTGCAAATGCATGCAGGGTGTACTTTCCGATGGGACTTCCATAGCAGTTAAACAACTTTCAAAGAAATCAAAGCAAGGAAGCCATGAGTTTGTAAATGAAGTTGGTACTATTTCAGCTCTGAAGCATCCACATCTTGTCAAATTAAAGGGATGTTGTGCAGAACACAACCAACTTCTACTTGTCTACGAGTATATGGAAAATAATTCCCTTGAACATGCATTATTTGGTATAGACAAATTTTTCATTCAATGCACCCCTTTTGTTAATAAATTTCCTTATATTATAGTTTAAAATTGTGGGAGTTGGGTTATTTACAGGTTCAGAGGAACTCCGATTGAGACTAAATTGGAGGACCCGGGTTAAAATTTGTTTGGGCATAGCAAAAGGTCTTGCTTTTCTCCATGAAGATTCACATCTGAAAATTGTCCATACAGATATTAAGCCAAAAAAAATTCTTTTAGATAAGGATCTCAATGCAAAGATATCTGATTTTGGTTTTGCTAAACTTTATGACGAGGGAAAGACACGTGTTACCACCCAAGTAGCAGGAACCACGTAATAAAACTATCTTTGTTTCTCTTATTAAAAAACTAGTACTTTTGATCGTGATAAATGCGAGGTCGTCCTCATTGTTGATGTCTTTTGCAGGATATATATGGCACCTGAGTATGCCGCTCATGGTCACTTAACAACTAAAGCAGACGTTTTCAGCTTTGGAGTCGTCACACTTCAAATTGTCAGTGGGAAGGAGATTGTAATTTCCATACCGGATGGTCAAAGTGCCTACCTCATAGACCGCGTAAGCTA